>CAMRHE010001015.1:0-135000 GCA_947044405.1 Leptodactylus fallax
TATTCTGCAGTTTTAGAGCTGATATCTCTCAGTATTTCCTGCTTTTTCAGTGTCTCCATAGATCTTTCACCTTCCACCTGTGGTGTAGTCGCGGTGTATATCGGTTTTGTGTATGTCGGTATAGTCGCGGTGTATGTCGGTATAGTCGGGGGTACTTGCGGTGTAGTCGCGGTGTAGCAGTTTCCGCCGCTCACATTTCTCCTCCTTCTTCTTCCAGGATCAGTTTGATAACTTGGAGAAGCACACGCAGTGGGGGATTGAGGTTCTGGAGAAATACATCAAGTTTGTGAAGGAGAGAGCAGAGATCGAGATCAACTATGCAAAACAGCTGCGGTAAGTTGAGAGCGCCCCCCTGTACAGCAGGGAGGGGACTCCGGAGGAGATGGAGGGGCCCCGGTGCTATGGCTGACCATGCTGTGCTATGATATGGGGGGGCTGGTGCAGACTTTGTTATGTACATATAATAAGTGTCATATAAATATTTTATATTATAATTATTAATAATGTACATGATGTCAGCAGAAACCGGGGGGGAGGGGTCAGCGAAGAGCAGCAAAGTCATGTGACCGTATACATGTATCATCTACATATTCTGCAGTAGTCATCATCCCTGACCCCAGGAGCTCACAATCTAATCTCCCTATATCACACATAATGTATCACTCCCAACATCCCTGACCCCAGGAGCTGACAATCAGTGTAACAGGAGAAAGTATCTGCGCGACTGATACAATGTATCAAGTGAGAAGGAGCAGTGGGAACAAAAGGGGCGGATCATGATAGTGTATACCGGTGACCTCATGTAAGAGTATGTGGTGTCAGTATATAGTACTGTATATGTGTATGTGCTGTCAGTATATAGTACTGTATAGGCGTATGTGGTGTCAGTATATAGTACTGTATATGTGTATGTGGTGTCAGTATATAGTACTGTATATGTGTATGTGGTGTCAGTATATAGTACTGTATATGCGTATGTGCTGTCAGTATATAGTACTGTATATGTGTATGTGGTGTCAGTATATAGTACTGTATATGTGTATGTGGTGTCAGTATATAGTACTGTATATGTGTATGTGCTGTCAGTATATAGTACTGTATATGTGTATGTGGTGTCAGTATATAGTACTGTATATGTGTATTTGGTGTCAGTATATAGTACTGTATATGTGTATGTGGTGTCAGTATATAGTACTGTATATGTGTATGTGCTGTCAGTATATAGTACTGTATATGTGTATTTGGTGTCAGTATATAGTACTGTATATGTGTATGTGGTGTCAGTATATAGTACTGTATATGTGTATGTGCTGTCAGTATATAGTACTGTATATGTGTATATGCTGTCAGTATATAGTACTGTATATGTGTATGTGCTGTCAGTATATAGTACTGTATATGTGTATGTGCTGTCAGTATATAGTACTGTATATGTGTATGTGCTGTCAGTATATAGTACTGTATATGTGTATGTGCTGTCAGTATATAGTACTGTATATGTGTATGTGGTGTCAGTATATAGTACTGTATATGCGTATGTGGTGTCAGTATATAGTACTGTATATGTGTATGTGGTGTCAGTATATAGTACTGTATATGTGTATGTGGTGTCAGTATATAGTACTGTATATGTGTATGTGCTGTCAGTATATAGTACTGTATATGTGTATGTGCTGTCAGTATATAGTACTGTATATGTGTATGTGGCGTGTCAGTATATAGTACTGATAGTGTGTATGTGGTGTCAGTATATAGTACTGTATATGTGTATGTGGTGTCAGTATATAGTACTGTATATGTGTATGTGGTGTCAGTATATAGTACTGTATATGTGTATGTGCTGAGTATATAGTACTGTATATGTGTATGTGGTGTCAGTATATAGTACGTATATGCGTATGTGCTGTCAGTATATAGTACTGTATATGTGTATGTGCTGTCAGTATATAGTACTGTATATGTGTATGTGGTGTCAGTATAGTACTGTATATGCGTATGTGGTGTCAGTATATAGTACTGTATATGTGTATGTGCTGTCAGTATATAGTACTGTATATGTGTATGTGGTGTCAGTATATAGTACTGTATATGTGTATGTGGTGTCAGTATATAGTACTGTATATGTGTATGTGCTGTCAGTATATAGTACTGTATATGTGTATGTGGTGTCAGTATATAGTACTGTATATGTGTATGTGAGGTGTCAGTATATAGTACTGTATATGTGTATGTGGTGTCAGGTATATAGTACTGTATATGTGTATGTGGTGTCAGTATATAGTACTGTATATGTGTATGTGGTGTCAGTATATAGTACTGTATATGTGTATGTGCTGTCAGTATATAGTACTGTATATGTGTATGTGGTGTCAGTATATAGGGTACTGTATATGTGTATAGGGTGATATGTGGTGTCAGTATATAGTACTGTATATGTGTATGTGGTGTCAGTATATAGTACTGTATATGTGTATGTGGTGTCAGTATATAGTACTGTATATGTGTATGTGGTGTCAGTATATAGTACTGTATATGTGTATGTGGTGTCAGTATATAGTACTGTATATGTGTATGTGCTGTCAGTATATAGTACTGTATATGTGTATGTGCTGTCAGTATATAGTACTGTATATGTGTATGTGGTGCAGATATAGTACTGTATATGTGTATGTGCTGTCAGTATATAGTACTGTATGCTGTCAGTAAAGTACTGTATATGTGTATGTGGTGTCAGTATATAGTACTGTATATGCGTATGTGCTGTCAGTATATAGTACTGTATATGTGTATGTGCTGTCAGTATATAGTACTGTATATGTGTATGTGCTGTCAGTATATAGTACTGTATATGTGTATGTGGTGTCAGTATATAGTACTGTATATGGTATGGCTGTCAGTATATAGCTGTATATGTGTATGTGCTGTGCAGTATATAGTACTGTATATGTGTATGTGGTGTCAGTATATAGTACTGTATATGTGTATGTGGTGTCAGTATATAGTACTGTATATGTGTATGTGCTGTCAGTATATAGTACTGTATATGTGTATGTGCTGTCAGTATATAGTACTGTATATGTGTATGTGCTGTCAGTATATAGTACTGTATATGTGTATGTGGTGTCAGTATATAGTACTGTATATGTGTATGTGGTGTCAGTATATAGTACTGTATATGTGTATGTGCTGTCAGTATATAGTACTGTATATGTGTATGTGGTGTCAGTATATAGTACTGTATATGTGTATGTGCTGTCAGTATATAGTACTGTATATGTGTATGTGCTGTCAGTATATAGTACTGTATATGTGTATGTGCTGTCAGTATATAGTACTGTATATGTGTATGTGCTGTCAGTATATAGTACTGTATATGTGTATGTGGTGTCAGTATATAGTACTGTATATGTGTATGTGGTGTCAGTATATAGTACTGTATATGTGTATGTGGTGTCAGTATATAGTACTGTATATGTGTATGTGGTGTCAGTATATAGTACTGTATATGTGTATGTGGTGTCAGTATATAGTACTGTATATGTGTATGTGGTGTCAGTATATAGTACTGTATATGTGTATGTGGTGTCAGTATATAGTACTGTATATGTGTATGTGGTGTCAGTATATAGTACTGTATATGTGTATGTGGTGTCAGTATATAGTACTGTATATGTGTATGTGGTGTCAGTATATAGTACTGTATATGTGTATGTGCTGTCAGTATATAGTACTGTATATGTGTATGTGCTGTCAGTATATAGTACTGTATATGTGTATGTGGTGTCAGTATATAGTACTGTATATGTGTATGTGGTGTCAGTATATAGTACTGTATATGTGTATGTGGCTGTCAGTATATAGTACGTGTATATGTGTATGTGGTGTCAGTATATAGTACTGTATATGTGTATGTGCTGTCAGTATATAGTACTGTATATGTGTATGTGCTGTCAGTATATAGTACTGTATATGTGTATGTGGTGTCAGTATATAGTACTGTATATGTGTATGTGGTGTCAGTATATAGTACTGTATATGTGTATGTGCTGTCAGTATATAGTACTGTATATGTGTATGTGGTGTCAGTATATAGTACTGTATATGTGTATGTGGTGTCAGTATATAGTACTGTATATGTGTATGTGCTGTCAGTATATAGTACTGTATATGTGTATGTGCTGTCAGTATATAGTACTATAGTGTACTGTATATAGTGTATGTGTATGTGCTGTCAGTATATAGTACTGTATATGTGTATGTGGTGTCAGTATATAGTACTGTATATGTGTATGTGCTGTCAGTATATAGTACTGTATATGTGTATGTGGTGTCAGTATATAGTACTGTATATGTGTATGTGCTGTCAGTATATAGTACTGTATATGTGTATGTGGTGTCAGTATATAGTACTGTATATGTGTATGTGGTGTCAGTATATAGTACTGTATATGTGTATGTGGTGTCAGTATATAGTACTGTATATGGTATGTTGCTGTCAGTATATAGTACTGTATATGTGTATGTGGTGTCAGTATATAGTACTGTATATGCGTATGTGCTGTCAGTATATAGTACTGTATATGTGTATGTGGTGTCAGTATATAGTACTGTATATGCGTATGTGGTGTCAGTATATAGTACTGATTGGTATGTGCTGTCAGTATATAGTACTGTATATGTGTATGTGGTGTCAGTATATAGTACTGTATATGTGTATGTGCTGTCAGTATATAGTACTGTATATGCGTATGTGGTGTCAGTATATAGTACTGTATATGCGTATGTGCTGTCAGTATATAGTACTGAGGTATATATGTGTATGTGCATGTGGTGTCAGTATATAGTACTGTATAGTGCGTATGTGGTGTCAGTATATAGTCTGTATAGGTATGTACTGTATATGTATGTATGTGGTGTCAGTATATAGTACTGTATATGTGTATGTGGTGTCAGTATATAGTACTGTATATGTGTATGTGGTGTCAGTATATAGTACTGTATATGCGTATGGTGTCAGTATGTAGTACTGTATATGCGTATGTGCTGTCAGTATATAGTACTGTATATGCGTATGTGGTGTCAGTATATAGTACTGTATATGTGTATGTGCTGTCAGTATATAGTACTGTATATGTGTATGTGCTGTCAGTATATAGTACTGTATATGTGTATGTGGTGTCAGTATATAGTACTGTATATGTGTATGTGCTGTCAGTATATAGTACTGTATATGTGTATGTGGTGTCAGTATATAGTACTGTATATGTGTATGTGGTGTCAGTATATAGTACTGTATATGCGTATGTGCTGTCAGTATATAGTACTGTATATGTGTATGTGGTGTCAGTATATAGTACTGTATATGCGTATGTGGCTGTCAGTATATAGTACTGTATATGTGTATGTGCTGTCAGTATATAGTACTGTATATGTGTATGTGGTGTCAGTATATAGTACTGTATATGTGTATGTGCTGTCAGTATATAGTACTGTATATGTGTATGTGGTGTCAGTATATAGTACTGTATATGTGTATGTGCTGTCAGTATATAGTACTGTATATGTGTATGTGCTGTCAGTATATAGTACTGTATATGTGTATGTGGTGTCAGTATATAGTACTGTATATGTGTATGTGCTGTCAGTATATAGTACTGTATATGTGTATGTGGTGTCAGTATATAGTACTGTATATGTGTATGGTGCGTGTCAGTACTGTATATAGTACTGTATATGTGTATGTGCTGTCAGTATATAGTACTGTATATGTGTATGTGCTGTCAGTATATAGTACTGTATATGTGTATGTGGTGTCAGTATATAGTACTGTATATGTGTATGTGGTGTCAGTATATAGTACTGTATATGTGTATGTGGTGTCAGTATATAGTACTGTATATGTGTATGTGCTGTCAGTATATAGTACTGTATATGTGTATGTGCTGTCAGTACTGTATATAGTACTATATATCCCGGTGACACGGCTGGGCAGTTATTGCAGTTTGTTTGTATGTAGTGCTGCGGGGTGGGGGTGGGGTGGGGGGTTTGGGTGCACACAGCGGACCCCGGGGATATAGCGGTGTATGTTTGGTAACCTCTGGTGGAGTTCTGTATCCATAGCACAGTGACAGGTGTCTACCCCCGGGACCAAACAGCGTCCCCTATAGGAACCGAGACTGTTATCTATAGCTGGGAGCAGATTGCTTCTTAAAGAGGCAGCGTCAGATTATATGAGAGGTGGGGGCGGAGCACTGACACCCCTCTGTTTTGCTCAGTGATGAGGATGGGCCCCCCCTGTTATCCCCACATTCTCCTGATTCCATATTTTTGTGATATGTAGGTGCCCCTCTGCCGCTGTCATGCTCCGCCCCTCTCGCCCCTTCTGCTTATGCCACCTTGATACATTGTATCAGTCGCGCAGACACTTTCTCTTGTTACATTGTTGCCCCGGTGAGACGAGCTGCGCTGCAGAGGCTCTCATGTCAGATATAGAGCGGCCACGTACCCGGGGTCACTGCTGGACATCACACCTGCGTATCCTGCACGGACCTCATCTGGTCACCCAGCTTTCCTGAATGGTGATGGATTAGATTATGTATCTGAGTCATCGTCCCCTCCCCATTCACTGCTTATATGAAGGGATTATGTGGCTCTGGATGTTGGGGGTTGTGGTTCCTGCAGTGACTACTCCCATCATCAATCCTCCCTCTGTTTTCTCCATCCTCGTCCACACCCTGCTATCCCTCCAGCTGGTCTGCCGGGAGTCCAGCGCTGATCTCATGGTGCGCAGACCATCGCCCCCGGTCTGTCTGTTCATGGGAAAGCTGTGTGATGGGGCATAACTAGGACCCAGCTTTCCCAGAAACGCATAACTGACCATATATTCTGGAGGGGGAGCCGTCATTACATAACTAGGTGGATTTGTCTTTCAGGACTCTGAGAAAGCTGGATTTTCAAAACATTAATGCTGTTTTCTCTATAGGTTTAAAGGGGAAGGTCGCTTGTCATTCAGTAGCACGCCATTGGTTAGAAGTCTCTGGCAAGATGTAAGATGTTGTGTCTGATCTCGGGAAAGCTGAGTGATGATTAATGGGGCCACTGTTCTAGTTCTTAAAGGGGAAGGTCACCCACCTGACCAGGTCTTTACTCAGCTTTCCCAGAGCTTCTTGTATCTATCTGCCCAGGTACATAGCTAGGAAGATTTGCCATTCAGGACTCTTGAAAAGCTGGATTATTGTATTATTATCAGAGGTTGTGTCCGGTGCAGGATTCATTTTGAAATTAAGAAGCAGAACCTCCCCCCCTTCCTCCTTAGATATGGAGCGGGCCGGCACCCACAGCACTAAGCAGGGCACAGGTGGAGCGGAACTTGTCGCTGCGTCATGGAAACTTGCTGCTGGCTTTTGAGAAGTTGTGTGGATTTCACTGATTCTTCTTTGTTTCTTCTTCTTCTTTTTTTGCAGGAATTTATCAAAAAAATATCAAACAAAGAAAAACTCCAAAGAAGAGGAAGAGTCCAAGTGAGTGTGTGGTGGGGGGAGGGGGAGGTCAGCGGAGGACTCTGCACAGGATACAAAGATGCTGAGCCGGGGGTTCTGGCTTCTGGAGACTTACATACCCCTCACTCCCCTCCTGGAGACATGTACAGCTCTGCATGTCTCCGATTCATTACTGCCCCCTCCCCTAATTACCCATTTAGTTGCCCCTCAGGCCTGTGACATGGGGTCAGATTGTAGTGGGCGTCCACATGGGCGTCACTGCCCCTAGCTCGCTCTGTAGAGGGGAATGACCCACAATATGAAGCAGGGTCATCAAACACCAACTTAAAGGGGTATCCCATGTAGAGTTTTACAGCATGTCATAAAGCGCTGACTGATTGGGGATCCTGCGATCAGACCTTTCCCAGGGTGTGTAGACTTTTACAGTTATCTGTTTATTGCTGCATTGCATCTAAAATAAATATTGTAACCTTTGATTAAAGATCCTACTGTTTGGATCTACAGCTATGTGTCGCCATAGTTACAGACTACAAACAGTGGTAGTCTGATCCTGCAGTCACTGCTTCACTACCGGGGCAGATGGGAAGGATCAGAGGATGCATCTCCATGGTTACAGACTACAAACAAGCTGTGTGTAGTCTGATCCTGCAGTCCCTAGCGGGCACATTAGGCTACACAGCCGATTTGACTGCTTGCAAAAGTCTACATCCCCTTACCTGAGAGTTATGGAAAGCTGCTAGTAAGCGTCGGGGTTGGGGGTGTTTTATCACGGGATGGCGGCGCAGGCCGTCACTGACCGCTTGTGTCCACGCCGCAGGTACACGTCATGTAAAGCCTTCCAGACCACGCTGAACGAGATGAACGACTACGCCGGGCAGCACGAGGTCATCTCCGAGAACATGACGTCAATGATCATGGCGGAACTGACGCGCTTCGTGCAGGAGCTCAAGCAGGAGAGGAAAACGGTGAGTACCGAGTAACGCCATCACATGATCCCCAACACAGCATGTGATTGGCCGAGACGTGTCAGGCTAGTCTGTTACTTTGTAGACTTTGTGTTTCACTTCCTCACCGTATTTAAGATCTCTGCTTATTGTCAGTGAATGGAAACATTCTTGTCTCTGTCCGGAGCCTCCAGACCCATCGCTATGAAATACTGCTCACAGCTGAGGGTTTGTTACTCTTGTTTCCAGTCATTACAGGCAGCTGCACATCTTTCATCTTTCCTGGTTTGTTACAATGTAAAATGTTACCTGCACTAACAGATTGTATCAGGTCTGGAGCTCACAGAGGATTGTCTAGACTGGATACAATTGTAGCAAACCTTCAGCTGTGAGGAGTATCAGCGTGTATACAAGACTTAACTGTTCACTGACAGCAGTCAGAGATCTTGCGGGGAATTGAAGCGCAAGATGTTACAGCCGCCTGTGTGAGCCGCACAACGAATACGCGCCCCAGCTGGTGAGACTACAAATCTCAGCATGTTGGAAGTTGTAGTTGCAGCACAGGTTTGAGATCTTGTGTTCTGTACAGAAGATGTTTTCATAGTATTTAGGGGGGAGGGGCGGCTCGTATTGTCCACTGAAGCGTCTGTGTATGAGCCTGCAGGGCCACGTCCGCTGCAAATCAGGTCAGAATTCGCCGTCGTACCACAGTCCATGTGTGCCGGGGTAATGTGGTTAGTGGGTGTCCGAGGGGCATCAGTGACTGCCTCCTGTTAACCCTTCACTGCTTACAGGGAAGACCCTCTGCTGACAACTAATGGATGAGGTGGGGGCTGCAGCACATGATATGATTAGGGCCGGTCACTGCTCCGCACCTCTGGGGCCTCCTGTCCTGGGATGGGGCTGCATACTCTGGTGTAGGGTGAACCAGGGGAGGAAGCCATATTTAGTTTTGTCATGGGGCCCCCTCTTCTCTGTGCAGGCCTATGGTGGCAGGGCAAATCCAGTACACCCTGGTTACAGCTGCTGCTGCGTCACATTGTGTATAGTCATAGGAACTACCCTGAGCCTTCAGTGGGATGGTAGTAGGACAGACACCCTGGTTACAGCTGCTGCTGCGTCACATTGTGTATAGTCATAGGAACTACCCTGAGCCTTTAGTGGGATGGTAGTAGGACAGACACCCTGGTTACAGCTGCTGCTTCGTCACATTGTGTATAGTCATAGGAACTACCCTGAGCCTTTAGTGGGATGGTAGTAGGACAGATCCAGTACACCTTAGTTACAGCTGCTGCTGCGTCACATTGTGTATGGTCATAGGAACTACCCTGAGCCTTCAGTGGGATGGTATCAGGACAGATCCAGTACACCCTGGTTACAGCGCTGCTGCATCACATTGTGTATGGTCATAGGAACTACCCTGAGCCTTTAGTGGGATGGTAGTAGGACAGTACACCCTGGTTACAGCTGCTGCTTCGTCACATTGTGTATGGTCATAGGAACTACCCTGAGCCTTCAGTGGGATGGTATCAGGACAGATCCAGTACACCCTGGTTACAGCTGCTGCTGCGTCACATTGTGTATGGTCATAGGAACTACCCTGAGCCTTCAGTGGGATGGTAGTAGGACAGATCCAGTACACCTTAGTTACAGCTGCTGCTGCGTCACATTGTGTATGGTCATAGGAACTACCCTGAGCCTTCAGTGGGATGGTATCAGGACAGATCCAGTACACCCTGGTTACAGCTGCTGCTGCGTCACATTGTGTATGGTCATAGGAACTACCCTGAGCCTTTAGTGGGATGGTAGTAGGACAGATCCAGTACACCTTAGTTACAGCTGCTGCTGCGCCACATTGTGTATAGTCATAGGAACTACCCTGAGCCTTCAGTGGGATGGTAGTAGGACAGATCCAGTACACCTTAGTTACAGCTGCTGCTGCGTCACATTGTGTATAGTCATAGGAACTACCCTGAGCCTTCAGTGGGATGGTAGTAGGACAGATCCAGTACACCCTAGTTACAGCTGCTGCTGCGTCACATTGTGTATAGTCATAGGAACTACCCTGAGCCTTTAGTGGGTTGGTAGTAGGACAGATCCAGTACACCTTAGTTACAGCTGCTGCTGCGTCACATTGTGTGTAGTCATAGGAACTACCCTGAGCCTTCAGTGGGATGGTAGTAGGACAGATCCAGTACACCCTGGTTACAGCTGCTGCTGCGTCACATTGTGTATGGTCATAGGAACTACCCTGAGCCTTTAGTGGGATGGTATTAGGACAGATCCAGTACACCCGGTTACAGCTGCTGCTGCGTCACATTGTGCATAGTCATAGGAACTACCCTGAGCCTTCAGTGGGATGGTAGTAGGACAGATCCAGTACACCTTAGTTACAGCTGCTGCTGCGTCACATTGTGTATAGTCACAGGAACACCCGAGGCTCAGGGGGGGGGTGGGAGGACGGACACCCTGGTTACAGCTGCTGCTGCGTCACATTGTGTATGGTCATAGGAACTACCCTGAGCCTTCAGTGGGATGGTAGTAGGACAGATCCAGTACACCCTGGTTACAGCTGCTGCTGCGTCACATTGTGTATGGTCATAGGAACTACCCTGAGCCTTTAGTGGGATGGTAGTAGGACAGATCCAGTACACCTTAGTTACAGCTGCTGCTGCGTCACATTGTGTATGGTCATAGGAACTACCCTGAGCCTTCAGTGGGATGGTAGTAGGACAGATCCAGTACACCCTAGTTACAGCTGCTGCTGCGTCACATTGTGTATAGTCATAGGAACTACCCTGAGCCTTCAGTGGGATGGTATCAGGACAGATCCAGTACACCCTGGTTACAGCTTCTGCTGCGTCACATTGTGTATGGTCATAGGAACTACCCTGAGCCTTCAGTGGGATGGTAGTAGGACAGATCCAGTACACCTTAGTTACACTGCTGCTGCTGCGTCACATTGTGTATAGTCATAGGAACTACCCTGAGCCTTCAGTGGGATGGTAGTAGGACAGATCCAGTACACCTTAGTTACAGCTGCTGCTGCGTCACATTGTGCATAGTCATAGGAACTACCCTGAGCCTTCAGTGGGATGGTAGTAGGACAGACACCCTGGTTACAGCTGCTGCTGCGTCACATTGTGTATGGTCATAGGAACTACCCTGAGCCTTCAGTGGGATGGTAGTAGGACAGATCCAGTACACCTTAGTTACAGCTGCTGCTGCGTCACATTGTGTATGGTCATAGGAACTACCCTGAGCCTTTAGTGGGATGGTAGTAGGACAGATCCAGTACACCTTAGTTACAGCTGCTGCTGCGTCACATTGTGTATAGTCATAGGAACTACCCTGAGCCTTCAGTGGGATGGTATCAGGACAGATCCAGTACACCCTGGTTACAGCTGCTGCTGCGTCACATTGTGTATGGTCATAGGAACTACCCTGAGCCTTCAGTGGGATGGTAGTAGGACAGATCCAGTACACCTTAGTTACAGCTGCTGCTGCGTCACATTGTGCATAGTCATAGGAACTACCCTGAGCCTTCAGTGGGATGGTAGTAGGACAGACACCCTGGTTACAGCTGCTGCTGCGTCACATTGTGTATGGTCATAGGAACTACCCTGAGCCTTCAGTGGGATGGTAGTAGGACAGATCCAGTACACCTTAGTTACAGCTGCTGCTGCGTCACATTGTGTATGGTCATAGGAACTACCCTGAGCCTTCAGTGGGATGGTAGTAGGACAGATCCAGTACACCTTAGTTACAGCTGCTGCTGCGTCACATTGTGTGTAGTCATAGGAACTACCCTGAGCCTTCAGTGGGATGGTAGTAGGACAGACACCCTGGTTACAGCTGCTGCTGCGTCACATTGTGTATGGTCATAGGAACTACCCTGAGCCTTTAGTGGGATGGTATCAGGACAGATCCAGTACACCCTGGTTACAGCTGCTGCTGCGTCACATTGTGTATAGTCATAGGAACTACCCTGAGCCTTCAGTGGGATGGTAGTAGGACAGATCCAGTACACCTTGGTTACAGCTGCTGCTGCGGTCACATTGTGTATGGTCATAGGAACTACCCTGAGCCTTCAGTGGGATGGTACAGGACGTCCGACAGCGCCAGCGCGCGCGCCATGGTCATAGGAACTACCCTGAGCCTTCAGTGGGATGGTAGTAGGACAGATCTAGTACACCTTAGTTACAGCTGCTGCTGCGTCACATTGTGTATGGTCATAGGAACTACCCTGAGCCTTTAGTGGGATGGTAGTAGGACAGATCTAGTACACCTTAGTTACAGCTGCTGCTGCGTCACATTGTGTATAGTCATAGGAACTACCCTGAGCCTTCAGTGGGATGGTATCAGGACAGATCCAGTACACCCTGGTTACAGCTGCTGCTGCGTCACATTGTGTATGGTCATAGGAACTACCCTGAGCCTTTAGTGGGATGGTAGTAGGACAGATCCAGTACACCTTAGTTACAGCTGCTGCTGCGTCACATTGTGCATAGTCATAGGAACTACCCTGAGCCTTCAGTGGGATGGTAGTAGGACAGACACCCTGGTTACAGCTGCTGCTGCGTCACATTGTGTATGGTCATAGGAACTACCCTGAGCCTTTAGTGGGATGGTATCAGGACAGATCCAGTACACCCTGGTTACAGCTGCTGCTGCGTCACATTGTGTATGGTCATAGGAACTACCCTGAGCCTTCAGTGGGATGGTAGTAGGACAGACACCCTGGTTACAGCTGCTGCTGCGTCACATTGTGTATGGTCATAGGAACTACCCTGAGCCTTTAGTGGGATGGTAGTAGGACAGATCCAGTACACCCTGGTTACAGCTGCTGCTGCGTCACATTGTGCATAGTCATAGTCTTGCTCACGTAGCGGCTGCTGTGTATAACTGAAAGCCTGCCGCATGTGTCTGCCAGTGATCGCACGATTATACTGTATCGTGATCGTTGGCGGATCATGTGGGTGGAGTTTTGGCCACATATCGCTACATGAGCATGCCCAGTCACAGTATAGTGAAATGTTCTGCATCTATTTCAGAATCTCTGCTTGCTGACACTGAATGGACACTGCTCTACTTTAGAGACCTAGTTCTGCTCACACAGCTGCACTTTGTTACAATGTATCAGAGCTGACAATCCTCTGTGACTGCAGTCTGGACTCTGCCTGCACTGATACATTGTTACAAACTATCAGGGCTGGAGGGGTTATGCTGCATGTGGGGGTCACACACACAGTCTAGACTGGGTACGAGGGTAACAGACGCACAGTCAGGCCTGCGGGGGTCTCGCTGACGGGCAAAGCTGCACTCGGTGATGGAGGGTCTTGAGCTCGGTGACTGATCCGGCCGGTGGCAGCGATTCCTCCGCAGGGCGGTATTATTATCCCCCTCTATAGGCTGCAGCCTTTGTCTGTGCTGCGGCGCCTCCCTCTGCTCATCTGCATCTTTATCCGCTTCTCAGCTGCAGATCAGACCTCATTAACCCTTGCCGGGCTGGTGTGCCTGGAGGAGGAGGGGGCAGCGCAGTGGCGGTCCTCAGTGGCAGGCGACATGACAGCCTCATACTGCCGCAGGTCACTCTGAACTGGATGACAGCAGAGGGGAAGCCTCACGTATGGGGCGGGGGGAGATGGCGGGCGTACGAGGCCATTCACGTCCCCTCAGCTGGACATAATGCAGCGTCACACAATGGAGGCGGCCGCTGCTGCCACCGCTAGACGGAGGATGTCACCGCTTGTCACTGCCAGAGTCTGACCATTGTCTCTCAGCAGCTGCCCCGCTGCCAGGTGTGTGACACCAGCCCCGCTCTGCCATGATCAATAATTCACAGCTCTGCAGGGTGAGCCCGCTTCCGGCCGCCGCTCTGCCGTCTCAAGCTTTCTTAGAATACCTGCTGGGGTTTTCCTGCACATCTTCACTCACATCCTGTCTACATGGCTGCTGTGTCTTCCCACAATTCCTTGCACTACAGCCTAGCTACCTGGTTCATGAATGGAATGCCAGAGCTGCAGTGAAGACTGACGCACAGAGTAGTAGGATAGCAGACAGTACATACTGTAGCTCCATACCAATGCAGAGTATTTTGGTCATGCAGGGTCTAGGGAAAGCTGTATGTGCGCCTGTACATAAGTGACACGTCTGACCTCGGCACATCGGGGTGTTGTGCATCTCCGGTTGTTCTTGTCAGTTTTAACCACAAGCACAAGAACTTTTAATGCTTTATATTCAGAGGCTGAAAACCTATTGTGGCCTAGTCCTGCTCCTTCAGCTCAGGGTTTGTTACAATTGCATCCAGTCTATACTATCCTCATGGACTCCACATAGATGCAGATTACCTGCACCGATACATTGTAGCAAAGTATCAGGACAGAGACTGATTTGTGCTTCCTCTGTGGACACTACATTGATACATAGTAACAAACCCTCAACTGTGAGAAGTATTAGGACAGGTTCACAGTCCCTGGGAGCGAAGATTCACTGACAGAAAGCAGAGATCTTAAAGCTCCTCACTTCTGTAGGGACCGTTAAGAGCTATGGGCAATATTTAGGGTGTACTGCCCCTTTAACCACACTTCACTGGTTGTTTGTATTGGGGGCGGGTCTGTGACTACCGTTGTGTCCTATAGACCCCCCCCCCCAATCCCCTTTATGTGTCATTACGTTGACCCCTGTGTGTTCTTCGTGTCGCTGACTACAGTGTAGATCCACGTTGAGGTTCTGATGACTCTCATTATCCGCAGGAATGTTGGGTGTGATAGTCTGAGCTTCCCGCTGTATCTCAGTGATTGTTCTGCCGCTGAGGATTTGATGACGATGGCCGCTCATCCCGTCAGTGCTTGGTAAACGGGGACAATCGCTGAGCTAATATTTACCCCCAACCACTCCTGTGACAGCGGGGGAGGGGCGAGCAGTGACAACTGAGCCATAACCAGAGCTGACTGTAGATGGTTGTCACAGCCCGGCCCTGCAGGATGGGGGTGATAGTCCTGGTGGTGTAGTAGTAGGGACTTGCTGCTCATGTGATTCTCTAATAGATCAGTTGCTATGGCCCTGCAGTGGAGTTCCCCTTTAAATGCCCCCGGCGGCCTGAGACAGCTGTGAGTGCGCTGTCCATGGCCAGGCCAGACCCCTCCCCCGCCATAGGAAGTGACAGCGGCCAGGCTTTGGTTTTGTAATGGGCGGTTGCAGGAAATTGATCATGAGCGCTGAAAGATGCAAATACTGAACGTGTCGCTTAAAGGAGAACTCCGCGCCTGAGATTTCCCGCACTTCTACCGTCTGCGACCAAACTGGCGTCGTCTTCTCCATTCACAACCAAAGCAAAAAGAGATAATTCCAGCGGCCGCCTTCTGGAATCCATGTGTGGTCATGTGACTGTCCTGAAATCTCCCAGAATGCACTGGCAAAGAGAAAAGGGTCACAGCTGGGGTCCCCCCTCCAAAAAGTCTTTTTCTATTCTCTTCTGCCCTTATAATACAGTCACTCAGCTTTCCACAGACCCTGAACAATTTATCAGTCTACATTGTAATGTTACATGCTGTTTTTTCTTAACGGTTGTGCCTGTGTCAGTCTGCACTGCTGTTCTGCCATTCTATTCATGAACCAGGAGGCCCTGGATGAAGATTTATAGGTCCCTTTTAGGCAGGTGGACTTGTGGGGGCCGTGTAATAGGCAGCCGTGTTATTTCTGGAGCGTTGCGATGAGACGAGCGGCTGCCATTGGCTCTGGGTATAATCTGCTGAGTGTCCTGGGAAGTGACGGTCACCAAAATGGGGCGTCCGTCCGGGGGGCCCCTGAACTGTAAGCCGAGACCCCCGAGCCTGAAATAGAAGAAGAGACAAAGATAGAACCCCAGGGGCAGGTTCACTGAAGTGTCTACTGACTGCATCACTGAAGATGATGGGGGTTGTCATCTCTTAAAGGGGCAGCCAAACTGTAATCTGTCATGCATTTGTGGTACAGTTATGTACAATCTATTACTATCTGTTATCAGCCACGTCAGGAGGGGACTGGTAGGACAGGGGAATACAATCTATTACTATCTGTTATCTGCCATGTCAGGAGAGGAGAGGCCGACTGTAGGACAGGGGAATACAATCTATTACTATCTGTTATCAGCCACGTCAGGAGAGGAGAGGCCGACTGTAGGACAGGGGAATACAATCTATTACTATCTGTTATCAGCCATGTCAGGAGGGGAGAGGCCCACTGCGCCTGCAGGAGGGGGGACGACTGTAGGGAATACAATCTATTACTATCTGTTATCAGCCACGTCAGGAGAGGAGAGGCCGACTGTAGGACAGGGGAATACAATCTATTACTATCTGTTATCAGCCACGTCAGGAGAGGAGAGGCCGACTGTAGGACAGGGGAATACAATCTATTACTATCTGTTATCAGCCATGTCAGGAGGGGAGAGGCCGACTGTAGGACAGGGGAATACAATCTATTACTATCTGTTATCAACCACGTCAGGAGAGGAGAGGCCGACTGTAGGACAGGGGAATACAATCTATTACTATCTGTTATCAGCCACGTCAGGAGGGGAGAGGCCGACTGTAGGACAGGGGAATACAATCTATTACTATCTGTTATCAGCCATGTCAGGAGGGGAGAGGCCGACTGTAGGACAGGGGAATACAATCTATTACTATCTGTTATCAGCCATGTCAGGAGGGGAGAGGCCGACTGTAGGACAGGGGAATACAATCTATTACTATCTGTTATCAGCCACGTCAGGAGGGGAGAGGCCGACTGTAGGACAGGGGAATACAATCTATTACTATCTGTTATCAGCCATGTCAGGAGGGGAGAGGCCGACTGTAGGACAGGGGAATACAATCTATTACTATCTGTTATCAGCCATGTCAGGAGGGGAGAGGCCGACTGTAGGACAGGTGACTACAATCTATTACTATCTGTTATCATCCATGTCAGGAGAGGCCGACTGTAGGACAGGTGACTACAATCTATTACTATCTGTTATCAGCCATGTCAGGAGGGGAGAGGCCGACTGTAGGACAGGGGAATGCAATCTATTACTATCTGTTATCAGCCATGTCAGGAGGGGAGAGGCCGACTGTAGGACAGGTGAGTTCGTGCTCTGCTATATCCTGCCCTGTGTACAGGTGTATACAGGTAGTGCAGTAGGCTGCATCTCCCCTCCCCTCGCTCTGTCCTCGGGCTCTGTGTGATCTGCAGCTGCTTCTTCCAGTTGTGATTATCTGCCATTGTTCTCTCCTTACCTGGCAGGTGTCTCTCAGCTCTGATGACTCCTGGCGGCCATTGCTGCCCCATAATCCCCCTGTGTCCTTGTCCCCTTCCCACTCCATTAATGTGTATCATCAGATGACTGCTCCTGATCCAATATGTGAGCGCTGCCCCTTTAATACTTGTCGTCCTCCCTGCTGTGACATTGCTAGAGGTGGAAAGGCAGAGTTAATGGAGCGTGCAGTGGGGGCGGCCAGGTGTCTCCGAGTGTTACAGCCGCAGCACTGTCCTTGCAGCAGTCACATCAAGAGCTGCACTCATTTATACTACTGCATCACTTCTTATACTCCGCTCACACCCCCAGCTGAATGACCTCACTTCTTAGTTTTTTTTCACACTCAGCCATAATTCTGCTGTTACTTGGCATCTTATACTCTAGTCACATCTGAAGCTGCATTCACATTTCAGCTGGTTTCCTGCTAGTCTTTTAAGCTGCAGTATGTCAATGGATTGCTTTGGTGTGTGCAGGGAGCACATCCTGCTGCAGTGCACAGCGGGTGATGTAGTGTGCACACCCGGTCATGCAGACTCTTCTAGGCCTCCCATTACCCACTGTACCAAAACCTCCCCCCTCCAACCATCACGGCAGTAAATTATAACCATCATCTTGAGGTTTGTCTCTGCTCTGCCTCCTCGGATGTCATTGTGGTCAGGGACAAGTGAGTAAATTACAGGAGGGCTGCGCCGCAGTCACCATAGGAGGCGCTCTCCTAAACTCAGCCCATTCATGCTGATCCTGACTCCCCCGGGATCACATCTCTGCTTCCTGGAGACTCCAGGCTGATACATTGTAACAGATTATCAGGACAGGAGAGAGTAATGTGCGTAGCTCACAGAGGATTGTAACAAACCCTCAGCTGTGAGAAGTATTTGGTGTGGATATAAACGGAGAAGGTTTCCATTCACTGACAGCAAAATGGTGAAATATTGAGACACATGGGGGGAAAGGTGTGACAGTAAAAAGTCTCTGATCCTAGAGTATCGCCCCCTGCTGTATGTGATCACCTAGTGTCCATACTGGTGTATATAGAAAGAGCAGGCAGAGTGTGTACTGCCCCCATCTGCCAGTGTGTGCGTGTAGCTGTATCCCTGCCAGCTCCGAGCTGCACTGCCTTTTATGGAGCCGCTCTGGCTGAAGCCAAGGATTTCCGAAATGTGTCATCCCCATTAACCCAGGGAGTGAGCCAACTGATGGCTGATAACAGGGAGTAATAGATTGTATTCCCCTATCCTACAGTCGGCCTCTCCCCTCCTGACATGGCTAATAACAGATAGTAATAGATTGTATTCCCCTGTCCTACAGTCGGCCTCTCCCCTCCTGACATGGCTGATAACAGATAGTAATAGATTGTATTCCCCTGTCCTACAGTCGGCCTCTCCCCTCCTGACATGGCTGATAACAGATAGTAATAGATTGTATTCCCCTGTCCTACAGTCGGCCTCTCCCCTCCTGACATGGCTAATAACAGATAGTAATAGATTGTATTCCCCTGTCCTACAGTCGGCCTCTCCCCTCCTGACATGGCTGATAACAGATAGTAATAGATTGTATTCCCCTGTCCTACAGTCGGCCTCTCCCCTCCTGACACGGCTGATAACAGATAGTAATAGATTGTAGTCACCTGTCCTACAGTCGGCCTCTCCCCTCCTGACATGGCTGATAACAGATAGTAATAGATTGTATTCCCCTGTCCTACAGTCGGCCTCTCCTCTCCTGACATGGCTGATAACAGATAGTAATAGATTGTATTCCCCTGTCCTACAGTCGGCCTCTCCTGACATGGCTGATAGCAGATAGTAATAGATTGTATTCCACTGTCCTACAGTCGGCCTCTCCTCTCCTGACATGGCTGATAACAGATAGTAATAGATTGTATTCCCCCATCCTACAGTCGGCCTCTCCCCTCCTGACACTGCTGATAACAGATAGTAATAGATTGTATTCCCCTGTCCTACAGTCGGCCTCTCCTCTCCTGACGTGGCTGATAACAGATAGTAATAGATCGTAGTCCCCCGTCCTACAGTCGGCCTCTCCTCTCCTGACATGGCTGATAACAGATAGTAATAGATTGTATTCCCCTGTCCTACAGTCGGCCTCTCCTCTCCTGACGTGGCTGATAACAGATAGTAATAGATCGTAGTCCCCCGTCCTACAGTCGGCCTCTCCTCTCCTGACATGGCTGATAACAGATAGTAATAGATTGTATTCCCCTGTCCTACAGTCGGCGTCTCCTCTCCTGACATGGCAGATAACAGATAGTAATAGATTGTATTCCCCTGTCCTACAGTCGGCGTCTCCTCTCCTGACATGGCTGATAACAGATAGTAATAGATTGTATTCCCCTGTCCTACAGTCGGCCTCTCCCCACCTGACATGGCTGATAACAGATAGTAATAGATTGTATTCCCCTGTCCTACAGTCGGCCTCTCCCCCCCTGACATGGCAGATAACAGATAGTAATAGATTGTATTCCCCTGTCCTACAGTCGGCCTCTCCTGACATAGATGATAACAGATAGTAATAGATTGTATTCCCCTGTCCTACAGTCGGCCTCTCCCCTCCTGACATGGCTGATAACAGATAGTATTCCCCTGTCCTACAGTCGGCCTCTCCCCTCCTGACATGGCTGATAACAGATAGTAATAGATTGTATTCCCCTGTCCTACAGTCGGCCTCTCCCCTCCTGACATGGCAGATAACAGATAGTAATAGATTGTATTCCCCTGTCCTACAGTCGGCCTCTCCCCTCCTGACATGGCAGATAACAGATAGTAATAGATTGTATTCCCCTGTCCTACAGTCGGCCTCTCCTCTCCTGACATGGCTGATAACAGATAGTAATAGATTGTATTCCCCTGTCCTACAGTCGGCCTCTCCCCTCCTGATGTGGCAGATAACAGATAGTAATAGATTGTATTCCCCTGTCCTACAGTCGGCCTCTCCCCCCCTGACATGGCTGATAACAGATAGTAATAGATTGTAGTCACCTGTCCTACAGTCGGCCTCTCCCCTCCTGACATGGCTGATAACAGATAGTAATAGATTGTATTCCCCTGTCCTACAGTCGGCCTCTCCCCTCCTGACATGGCTGATAACAGATAGTAATAGATTGTATTCCCCTGTCCTACAGTCGGCCTCTCCCCTCCTGACATGACTGATAACAGATAGTAATAGATTGTATTCCCCTGTCCTACAGTCGGCCTTTCCTCTCCTGACATGGCTGATAACAGATAGTAATAGATTGTATTCCCCTGTCCTACAGTCGGCCTCTCCTCTCCTGACATGGCTGATAACAGATAGTAATAGATTGTATTCCCCTGTCCTACAGTCGGCCTCTCCCCTCCTGACATGGCTGATAACAGATAGTAATAGATTGTATTCCCCTGTCCTACAGTCGGACTCTCCTCTCCTGACATGGCTGATAACAGATAGTAATAGATTGTATTCCCCTGTCCTACAGTCGGCCTCTCCTGACATGGCTGATAACAGATAGTAATAGATTGTATTCCCCTGTCCTACAGTCGGCCTCTCCTGACATGGCTGATAACAGATAGTAATAGATTGTATTCTCCTGTCCTACAGTCGGCCTCTCCCCTCCTGGGGGAAGGCCCCGGCCCCGGCGGGCCCCCCCCCCCGACATGGCTGATAACAGATAGTAATAGATTGTATTCCCCTGTCCTACAGTCGGACTCTCCTCTCCTGACGTGGCTGATAACAGATAGTAATAGATTGTATTCCCCTGTCCTACAGTCGGACTCTCCTCTCCTGACATGGCTGATAACAGATAGTAATAGATTGTATTCCCCTGTCCTACAGTCGGCCTCTCCCCTCCAGACATGGCTGATAACAGATAGTAATAGATTGTATTCCCCTGTCCTACAGTCGGCCTCTCCTCTCCTGACGTGGCTGATAACAGATAGTAATAGATTGTATTCCCCTGTCCTACAGTCGGACTCTCCCCTCCTGACATGGCTGATAACAGATAGTAATAGATTGTATTCCCCTGTCCTACAGTCGGACTCTCCTCTCCTGACGTGGCTGATAACAGATAGTAATAGATTGTATTCCCCTGTCCTACAGTCGGACTCTCCTCTCCTGACATGGCTGATAACAGATAGTAATAGATTGTATTCCCCTGTCCTACAGTCGGCCTCTCCCCTCCTGACATGGCTGATAACAGATAGTAATAGATTGTATTCCCCTGTCCTACAGTCGGCCTCTCTCCTCCTGACGTGGCTGATAACAGATAGTAATAGATTGTATTCCCCTGTCCTACAGTCGGCCTCTCCCCTCCTGACATGGCTGATAACAGATAGTAATAGATTGTATTCCCCTGTCCTACAGTCGGCCTCTCCTCTCCTGGCTGATAACAGATAGTAATAGATTGTATTCCCCTGTCCTACAGTCGGCCTAGGAAAGCTGGGTGGTAACTTATATGTTCATTATTACAGGGTTGTCAGCACTATATAATGGGAGATTTGGCATTCAGGAGTTTGAGAGAGTTGGGTATCGGTATGATCTTTGGGTGGTGGCTTTGAGCACCAGCAGTGATTTTGGCTCCGAGTTTTTGTTTCACCTTGTAAGTTTCTTCTCATGTTGGATCAATTACTGATAATATTCATCCCGTATGTGCGATAATGAAGAACAAAACCAACATGTCATCCTTCATGGTAGAGCCAGACGTGTCTTGCCCCAGATCTGGACTGCATTATATACCCCAGAGCGTGCACCACCATGTATAAGCCAATGGTACCTATTAAGGGAATGATGAGAGATTTCATCCCTGAAGCTGCAGAATAGAGAGCGCAGCTCTGGAGTATAATACAGGATGTAACTCAGGATCAGTACAGGATAAGTAATGTAATGTATGTACACAGTGACTGCACCAGCAGAATAGTGAGCGCAGCTCTGGAGTATAATACAGGATGTAACTCAGGATCAGTACAGGATAAGTAATGTAATGTATGTACACAGTGACTGTACCAGCAGAATAGTGAGTGCAGCTCTGGAGTATAATACAGGATGTAACTCAGGACCA
Source organism: Leptodactylus fallax (assembly GCA_947044405.1). Classification (NCBI taxonomy): domain Eukaryota; kingdom Metazoa; phylum Chordata; class Amphibia; order Anura; family Leptodactylidae; genus Leptodactylus; species Leptodactylus fallax. The sequence continues at coordinate 22,768 of CAMRHE010001015.1, forward strand.
GTACAGGATAAGTAATGTAATGTATGTACACAGTGACTGTACCAGCAGAATAGTGAGCACAGCTCTGGAGTATAATACAGGATAAGTAATGTAATCTATGTACACAGTGACTGCACCAGCAGAATAGTGAGTGCAGCTCTGGAGTATAATACAGGATAAGTAATGTAATGTATGTACACAGTGACTGTACCAGCAGAATAGTGAGTGCAGCTCTGGAGTATAATACAGGATAAGTAATGTAATGTATGTACACAGTGACTGTACCAGCAGAATAGTGAGCACAGCTCTGGAGCATAATACAGGATGTAACTCAGGATCAGTACAGGATAAGTAATGTAATGTATGTACACAGTGACTGTACCAGCAGAATAGTGAGTGCAGCTCTGGAGTATAATACAGGATAAGTAATGTAATGTATGTACACAGTGACTGTACCAGCAGAATAGTGAGCGCAGCTCTGGAGTATAATACAGGATAAGTAATGTAATGTATGTACACAGTGACTGTACCAGCAGAATGGTGAGTGCAGCTCTGGAGTATAATACAGGATAAGTAATGTAATGTATGTACACAGTGACTGTACCAGCAGAATAGTGAGTGCAGCTCTGGAGTATAATACAAGATAAGTAATGTAATGTATGTACACAGTGACTGCACCAGCATAATAGTGAGCGCAGCTCTGGAGTATAATACAGGATGTAACTCAGGATCAGTACAGGATAAGTAATGTAATGTATGTACACAGTGACTGTACCAGCAGAATAGTGAGCGCAGCTCTGGAGTATAATACAGGATGTAACTCAGGATCAGTACAGGATAAGTAATGTAATGTATGTACACAGTGACTGTACCAGCAGAATAGTGAGTGCAGCTCTGGAGTATAATACAGGATAAGTAATGTAATGTATGTACACAGTGACTGTACCAGCAGAATAGTGAGCGCAGCTCTGGAGTATAATACAGGATAAGTAATGTAATGTATGTACACAGTGACTGTACCAGCAGAATAGTGAGTGCAGCTCTGGAGTATAATACAGGATAAGTAATGTAATGTATGTACACAGTGACTGTACCAGCAGAATAGTGAGTGCAGCTCTGGAGTATAATACAAGATAAGTAATGTAATGTATGTACACAGTGACTGCACCAGCATAATAGTGAGCGCAGCTCTGGAGTATAATACAGGATGTAACTCAGGATCAGTACAGGATAAGTAATGTAATGTATGTACACAGTGACTGCACCAGCATAATAGTGAGTGCAGCTCTGCAGTATAATACAGGATAAGTAATGTAATGTATGTACACAGTGACTGTACCAGCAGAATAGTGAGCGCAGCTCTGGAGTATAGTACAGGATAAGTAATGTAATGTATGTACACAGTGACTGTACCAGCAGAATAATGAGTGCAGCTCTGGAGTATAATACAGGATGTAACTCAGGATCAGTACAGGATAAGTAATGTAATGTATGTACACAGTGACTGCACCAGCAGAATAGTGAGTGCAGCTCTGGAGTATAATACAGGATAAGTAATGTAATGTATGTACACAGTGACTGTACCAGCAGAATAGTGAGTGCAGCTCTGGAGTATAATACAAGATAAGTAATGTAATGTATGTACACAGTGACTGCACCAGCATAATAGTGAGCGCAGCTCTGGAGTATAATACAGGATGTAACTCAGGATCAGTACAGGATAAGTAATGTAATGTATGTACACAGTGACTGCACCAGCATAATAGTGAGTGCAGCTCTGGAGTATAATACAGGATAAGTAATGTAATGTATGTACACAGTGACTGTACCAGCAGAATAGTGAGCGCAGCTCTGGAGTATAGTACAGGATAAGTAATGTAATGTATGTACACAGTGACTGTACCAGCAGAATAATGAGTGCAGCTCTGGAGTATAATACAGGATGTAACTCAGGATCAGTACAGGATAAGTAATGTAATGTATGTACACAGTGGCTGCACCAGCAGAATAGTGAGCACAGCTCTGGAGTATAATACAGGATAAGTAATGTAATGTATGTACACAGTGACTGTACCAGCAGAATAGTGAGCGCAGCTCTGGAGTATAATACAGGATAAGTAATGTAATGTATGTACACAGTGACTGCACCAGCAGAATAGTGAGTGCAGCTCTGGAGTATAATACAGGATGTAACTCAGGATCAGTACAGGATAAGTAATGTAATGTATGTACACAGTGACTGTACCAGCAGAATAGTGAGCGCAGCTCTGCAGTATAATACAGGATGTAACTCAGGTCAGTACAGGATAAGTAATGTAATGTATGTACACAGTGACTGTACCAGCAGAATAGTGAGTGCAGCTCTGGAGTATAATACAGGATGTAACTCAGGATCAGTACAGGATAAGTAATGTAATGTATGTACACAGTGACTGCACCAGCAGAATAGTGAGCACAGCTCTGGAGTATAATACAGGATGTAACTCAGGATCAGTATTGTATGTACATAATGCACAGTCAGGCCTTTTCCATCACTTGTGTCGGGGCTCACCATTGGGGTATGTTATACGTTTTCTATATTTTGGGTGTTATTTGGGACCTCGCTGAATCTTCAGGGGTTTTTTTTAGTGTCTGTCACCTTTTCCTCTTCTTCCTTGTGACATTTGTCTCTTTCCTTTTGCAGAACTTCCATGAAGGCCGTAAGACGCAGCAGCACATTGAGACCTGCTGGAAGCAGCTGGAGTCGGTGAGTGGGGAGTCCAGGTCCGAGGACTTATACTTATAGGGCAGATGATGGAGATGATGCTCACAGCTTCTTGTATCATTGTACCGTCTGTGATCTCGATACAGCAGCGGGAATCTCTCTCTCTTTCTCTCTCACTCTCTCGTTACAATGTATCAGTACGGAGAATTTAGTTCAGAATATTTAGATACAAATGTAACAAACCCTCCACTATATAAGGGTAGTATCCAGTGTGTTCTGTGCAGTATACGGCCAGGGCTACACACTGATACATTGTGTCAAGCAGTCAGAACAGGAGAGCAATGTCTGCTGGATGCTATAGTATCAGACCCTCAGCTGTGAGAAGTACGGGCTCCTTACTGGCTCTGTTCTCATTCACCTGCAGTTAGCAGAGGTCTAGACATTGGAAGAATATTCCTTACATGGTACATCAGTGAGCATCCTCTGACCTATGGGGGTAGTCCTGTAATGACAGAGGAGGATCTGCGCTGTGTGACCCCGGCAGTAGATGCACCAGCGACGGGGAATCCTGGTAGTCTGAACCTGGTTCAACCGAGTCTCACATTTCAGGATCGGCTGCATGTCTGAGCTCGGGACTGTAAACATGAGGAGACAGTCAGCAGGAACCTGTTCACGCGATCACTGACTGCAGCTGATCTGATCAGTGGCATCTGGGAGAGATCCCCCTAATTCCATCGCTCGGACCCCTTAGTGCCCTGTGCTCTACTACCCTGCATTCTGGGAGTTGTAGTGTTCTCTGCAATGCACGTCTTACACCTCTCAGAATTCAGATGAATTGAGAGACATTGAAGCAACTGAGGGCGTGGGACATGGGATGTCAGAGCTAAGATGCCATAAACTTGGTGGACTACATGGCCCATCATGCACATTTTGCCTTAGGATCTGCCAGACATCCGGGCTTGACTTTAGCCCTAGAATCGTGCCACGTGCATAGAGGTGAACTCGTGGCACAGTGAAGCGGAACTCCCCCAAAGCGACCGGTGCTCCTAGTGACAGTCCTCCGCTGACCGCAGGCTGCCATGACGACTCCACTTCCTCTAATAACCATTTCCTGCTGTGACTAACCCCCCCCCCTCCCCATTTCCATATTTGTGTCTCATGGGTCGTATATAATGCCCCCCTCCCTGCCTAGTGTCCATACATCTCATGTCAGTTTGGCCTGTCTCTTTCTGGGAAAGTTGGGTGACCACGATTATGGCTGCCATAACAGCTTTCCTAATGGCTGGGATGTCTTGCTTTATCACTAAGCAGATTTTTAGAAGCCTGGGAGAGCTGGGTGAGCTCCCCGAAGGTGGTCCGCGTGGAGGTGTGGTGAGGCAGCAGGCGGTGGTGTCATGTCCTGCCCCTGAGCGACATCTCATTATCTAAGCCCCGCCCCAGAGGTTCTGATCTGGCCATTATTATCACCACAAGGGGGCGAAGTTCTGGCCATAAATATCTTTAAGAATTTGTTTTCATTTTTTGTCTTTTCTCTTTAGAGTAAAAGAAGGTTTGAGCGGGACTGTAAGGAGGCGGACCGGGCGCAGCAGTACTTCGAGAGGATGGACGCCGACATCAACGTCACCAAAGCCGATGTGGAGAAAGTGAGTTCACTGCCCGGGTGTTAGCGAGAGATCATGTGACCGTGTACGGGACTTTAAGTGGGGAGACCAGACTGCCCCATAGTCATCAAGGGGGTGTCTGTATCATAACATCTGGTGGCTTGGGCCTGCTGAGGGTGGGGGTGGGGCTGGTTTGGGCCTGCTGAGGGCGGGCGGCTGGTTTGGGTCTGCTGAGGGCGGGCGGGCGGCTGGTTTGGGCCTGCTGAGGGCGGGCGGGCGGCTGGTTTGGGCCTGCTGAGGGCGGGCGGGCGGCTGGTTTGGGCCTGCTGAGGGCGGGCGGGCGGCTGGTTTGGGCCTGCTGAGGGCGGGCGGGCGGCTGGTTTGGGCCTGCTGAGGGCGGGCGGCTGGTTTGGGCCTGCTGAGGGCGGGCGGGGGGCTGGTTGGGCCTGCTGAGGGCGGGCGGGCGGCTGGTTTGGGCCTGCTGAGGGCGGGCGGGCGGCTGGTTTGGGCCTGCTGAGGGCGGGCGGGCGGCTGGTTTGGGCCTGCTGAGGGCGGGCAGGCGGCTGGTTTGGGCCTGCTGAGGGTGAGTGGCTGGTTTGGGCCTGCTGAGGGCGGGCGGGCGGCTGGTTTGGGGCCTGGGGCGGGCGGGCGGCTGGTTTGGGCCTGCTGAGGGCGGGCGGCTGGTTTGGGCCTGCTGAGGGCGGGCGGCTGGTTTGGGCCTGCTGAGGGCGGGCGGCTGGTTTGGGCCTGCTGAGGGCGGGCGGGCGGCTGGTTTGGGCCTGCTGAGGGCGGGCAGGCGGCTGGTTTGGGCCTGCTGAGGGCGGGCGGGCGGCTGGTTTGGGCCTGCTGAGGGCGGGCAGGCGGCTGGTTTGGGCCTGCTGAGGGTGAGTGGCTGGTTTGGGCCTGCTGAGGGCGGGCGGGCGGCTGGTTTGGGCCTGCTGAGGGCGGGCGGGCGGCTGGTTTGGGCCTGCTGAGGGCGGGCGGGCGGCTGGTTTGGGCCTGCTGAGGGCGGGCGGGCGGCTGGTTTGGGCCTGCTGAGGGCGGGCAGGCGGCTGGTTTGAGCCTGCTGAGGGTGAGTGGCTGGTTTGGGCCTGCTGAGGGCGGGCGGGCGGCTGGTTTGGGCCTGCTGAGGGTGAGTGGCTAGTTTGGGCCTGCTGAGGGCGGGCGGGCGGCTGGTTTGGGCCTGCTGAGGGCGGGCGGGCGGCTGGTTTGGGCCTGCTGAGGGCGGGCGGGCGGCTGGTTTGGGCCTGCTGAGGGCGGGCAGGCGGCTGGTTTGAGCCTGCTGAGGGCGGGCGGGCGGCGGGTTTGGGCCTGCTGAGGGTGAGTGGCTGGTTTGGGCCTGCTGAGGGCGGGCAGGCGGCTGGTTTGGGCCTGCTGAGGGTGAGTGGCTGGTTTGGGCCTGCTGAGGGCGGGCAGGCGGCTGGTTTGAGCCTGCTGAGGGTGAGTGGCTGGTTTGGGCCTGCTGAGGGCGGGCGGGCGGCTGGTTTGGGCCTGCTGAGGGTGAGTGGCTAGTTTGGGCCTGCTGAGGGCGGGCGGGCGGCTGGTTTGGGCCTGCTGAGGGCGGGCGGGCGGGCTGGTTTGGGCCTGCTGAGGGCGGGCAGGCGGCTGGTTTGAGCCTGCTGAGGGCGGGCGGGCGGGCGGCGGGTTTGGGCCTGCTGAGGGTGAGTGGCTGGTTTGGGCCTGCTGAGGGCGGGCGGGCGGCTGGTTTGGGCCTGCTGAGGGCGGGCGGGCGGCTGGTTTGGGCCTGCTGAGGGCGGGCGGGCGGCTGGTTTGGGCCTGCTGAGGGCGGGCGGGCGGCTGGTTTGGTCTGCTGCAGGCAGGTTACTTGGACTACTTGGGCCTACTACAAGCGGACGGATTCCCTTTCACTACAAGCCCCTCCTCTCGCAGCTGCAGTGTTGCCGGTTATCTGGCAGATGAGATTGCCCCTGGTTTTGTCTCTTACCTCCAGGCATTGCTATCTGGTGTCTGTCAGAAGAGCTGACCATGGGGTTATGATAATGATAGCGCTGGCGGTGCCCCCTCCCCCGATCCTTATCTGTCAGTTTTCCCGGGGACGCAGCATGTGACCCCTGTAGTTACATAACCCCATAATTCAGCAGAAGAGCCTGGTGATGAAGAGCCCATATAAGACTCCATTGTTCCCGCCGCCACCGCTGTATAATCAGACAGATTGTGCGCTGCCCACATGACTCGGCTGTCACTCACAGCTGTCAGTAGGTCAAACTTCCCAACACTGGCTGTAAACAAGACTGCGCCATTCACTAACAGCAAGCAGAGTGATGTACATGTGATGGAATATAATATCCTGCTTGCTGAGTGAGGCTGAAAACCTGTCAGACCTAGTCCTGCTCCAACAGCTGAAGGGCTTGTTACAGTGTATCAGTCTCCAGCCTTTCTATGTTTCCATTCACTTACAGCAAGCAGAGATGGCCAGCCATGACCTGCCAGTCGGAGCCGTCCTGTGTGTAAGGTGTCTGAGATGCAGCAGAAATAGCACATGGGGGTGGGGCAGGGTCACCACATCCGGGGCTCTGCTGCCTCCTCCTGTCACAGGAACCTTCTCCGTGTCCTCCAGCAACTCCTCAGAGAAGCCGCTCCTGTGACATGACGCTTCCCAGCAGCTGCGGGGTGTCGGTAACATCTATATATAGCCACCTATACACAACCTGATTATACGGAGATTAGACAGTCATATAGCGCCAACATATACCGCAGCGCAGAGGCATAAAACAGTAACAAGGGATGAAAACACAGAGAAGCCAACCGCGCCATCTCTATGGCTGTGGCGTGTGGGAGCAGCGCCACCTCATGGATGACTCCGGGATTTTGGCAACACAAGGATATTCATACTGCCGCCAGTTCTGATCTGCCTTGTCTGTTTCTGGGAAAGTTGGGTGACAGACAATATGACCCCATAGCATCTCCCAGATACAGGAGCATCATACAACTTTCCTGGATTCCTGAATGGTAATTCTGGTTGGTTACATAAGAACCTGCACTACTACATAACTGGATAGGCCGTTCTGGATCATTGGGGCCATTCCGGACTCTGGGAAAGCTGTATGACTATAAATGTATCACCCATCTTTCCCACTAGCTGGTAGGGCCTCCATTACAGCCGCTTTCCCAGAGTCCTGAATGGCAGACGTTACTTGTGATCCACAGTTAACCATTCAGTAGTTTATTAAAGCAGCTCTAATGACGGCCATGTTGGTTGTCACCCAGCTTTTCCAGAAGCAGATAGAATGGGTAGTTCATGTGATCTTTCTCTAATCTCTGATGTAACTGTAGCGAACAAGATGCGACATGACAAGACTAATTAAATGCAGCTCCGGCAGTGACCGCCCGCGACAGCAGCGAGCTGCAGGGTGTCCATGGCAGGATCACAGGGCGCCCCCTGCGCCTCATTACCTATTTATCACCATGAATTATCCAGCAGACCGAGCAGCGCCGTGAGATTTCCCATAGAGACGCTGCGGCGCCCCCTGGCTGCTAATCTTAGCTCGCTGCACTTTCCCTGCTCTGGTGAGATTAGGTGACCCTCCGTGTCCTGTCCGTCTTCTCATCTCCTCCAGTATACCATATAGACGGCAGGCAGAGATCTGTAAGGACCTGGTAAAGTTTGCGTAAAACTGGAATATTAAAGGGACAGTAACCTGCAAAACTGACAGAGGGGAAGGAGTTGTGGAGGTTCGCACAATGACACTCTGTATGTGCACACTCCTCTCCCCATCATCCCCTCTAGTTCCGGATGTTATAGGAACGTATGCAGTGTGTACAGGCTTTGATCGGCGCCTCCTGTGCTGCTCTGCAGGGGGCCATTGTGTTCTGTATGTTATCCGGAAGCTTCACCTACACACACACACTGCAGCACTGGCGGGTCCAACCACAGCTTCCACCTTGTCTGACAGCCCTCTGATCTATTATATTATATATCTGCTCAGACCAGTAGTGATGGCAGCGGAGGAAGTAGTGCGGCCTCTCTGCATGTCATATATATATATGTGCCGCTCTACCTGCAAGGATGGTGATAAAAGCTACCTGCAGTGTAGAAGGAAACCACACTAGGGGGAACCACATTGGCAGTAACTGCATTGGTCAAGGGGCCCATGGTAATGGCGCCTGTACGAGTAATGTCCATGGTAGTGGTGCCTTTAGTAGTGATGTCCATGGTAGTGATGTCTGTAGTAATGATGTCCGTGGTAGTGGTGCCTGTACTAGTGATGTCCGTGGTAGTGGTGCCTGTACTAGTGATGTCCGTGGTAGTGGTGCCTGTACTAGTGATGTCCGTGGTAGTGGTGCCTGTACTTGTGATGTCCGTGGTAGTGGTGCCTGTACTAGTGATGTCCGTGGTAGTGGTGCCTGTACTAGTGATGTCCGTGGTAGTGGTGCCTGTACTAGTGATGTCCGTGGTAGTGGTGCCTGTACTAGTGATGTCCGTGGTAGTGGTGCCTGTACTAGTGATGTCCGTGGTAGTGGTGCCTGTACTAGTGATGTCCGTGGTAGTGGTGCCTGTACTAGTGATGTCCGTGGTAGTGGTGCCTGTACTAGTGATGTCCGTGGTAGTGGTGCCTGTACTAGTGATGTCCGTGGTAGTGGTGCCTGTACTAGTGATGTCCGTGGTAGTGGTGCCTGTACTAGTGATGTCCGTGGTAGTGGTGCCTGTACTAGTGATGTCCGTGGTAGTGGTGCCTGTACTAGTGATGTCCGTGGTAGTGGTGCCTGTAGTAGTGATGTCCGTGGTAGTGGTGCCTGTACTAGTGATGTCCGGGTAGGGGCCTGTACAGTGATGTCCGGGTAGGGGCCGTACAGTGATGTCCGGGTAGTGGTGCCTGTACTAGTGATGTCCGGGTAGTGGTGCCTGTAGTAGTGATGTCCGTGGTAGTGGTGCCTGTACTAGTGATGTCCGTGGTAGTGGTGCCTGTAGTAGTGATGTCCGTGGTAGTGGTGCCTGTACTAGTGATGTCCGTGGTAGTGGTGCCTGTACTAGTGATGTCCGTGGTAGTGGTGCCTGTAGTAGTGATGTCCGTGGTAGTGGTGCCTGTACTAGTGGCCGGGAGTGACTAGTGATGTCCGTGGTAGTGGTGCCTGTACTAGTGATGTCCGTGGTAGTGGTGCCTGTACTAGTGATGTCCGTGGTAGTGGTGCCTGTAGTAGTGATGTCCGTGGTAGTGGTGCCTGTACTAGTGATGTCCGTGGTAGTGGTGCCTGTAGTAGTGATGTCCGTGGTAGTGGTGCCTGTACTAGTGATGTCCGTGGTAGTGGTGCCTGTACTAGTGATGTCCGTGGTAGTGGTGCCTGTACTAGTGATGTCCGTGGTAGTGGTGCCTGTAGTAGTGATGTCCGTGGTAGTGGTGCCTGTAGTAGTGATGTCCGTGGTAGTGGTGCCTGTACTAGTGATGTCCGTGGTAGTGGTGCCTGTACTAGTGATGTCCGTGGTAGTGGTGCCTGTAGTAGTGATGTCCGTGGTAGTGGTGCCTGTACTAGTGATGTCCGTGGTAGTGGTGCCTGTACTAGTGATGTCCGTGGTAGTGGTGCCTGTACTAGTGATGTCCGTGGTAGTGGTGCCTGTAGTAGTGATGTCCGTGGTAGTGGTGCCTGTAGTAGTGATGTCCGTGGTAGTGGTGCCTGTACTAGTGATGTCCGTGGTAGTGGTGCCTGTACTAGTGATGTCCGTGGTAGTGGTGCCTGTAGTAGTGATGTCCGTGGTAGTGGTGCCTGTAGTAGTGATGTCCGTGGTAGTGGTGCCTGTACTAGTGATGTCCGTGGTAGTGGTGCCTGTACTAGTGATGTCCGTGGTAGTGGTGCCTGTACTAGTGATGTCCGTGGTAGTGGTGCCTGTAGTAGTGATGTCCGTGGTAGTGACACTGATAGTAGTTGTGCCTGGCACAGCATGTGGGTGGAGAGTGCATTATGGCGACAGTGGAGGGTTAACCCGGAGGTCTCGTCATCCTGTAATCTCGTCTCATGAGCAGCTCGTCTAAATCTAGGTCTCCCTAATTAAAGACACGCCGGTAATTAGCGAGCGGATGTCGCTGCGGTAATCTCACCAGGCATGTGACTGCTGGTGACGGGGCTCTAGGTGTCATCCGTGCTGGGTCCCAGCGCCGGCTCTAGACACCTTTATGCATATGTATAGCTTAGAGCAGCACGAACCTCTCCTGAAATCCTCTGTGCTGCTGTATGGCTCTACTTCCTTCACCATGCATTTACAACTTTCCATCTGTCTCTTCTCTCCCTCCACACATCACGTTATGCTATAACCTTAAAGGACTGTATCCCACAAGATCTGAACCCTCCTCTCCTGAAATCCTCTGTGCTTCCGCCTGTCCTTTTTATATTTGATCATTGTAATTTACTGTGATGATGGATTCCAGCGAGCACATGGTTAACAATACAAGTGTTAGTAGGCATGGTGTGCCCGGGCAGCAGGCTCCCTTACCTAATCACACAGTGTGAGTTGTTCTGCGTTCCCACAGCCCCTGCCACCTCCAGTTTTCGGGAAGCCGTCCCCACCGCCGATCCTTGTGTCATTGAATCTTGTGCGGCCTTTCAAGTGTCCGACCAGATGTTGGCTCAGACGCGGCTAAATCACAGAGTTGGCAGGCGGCGGGCATGCTGGGCATTGGTATGCAGATGAGGGCGCAGATTCCCACTCCACATGCCCGTATTGCTTCCTCCCGGCCGCTGCGGCCTCCTTTCAGAGCTGGAAGCCGCTGGCACAGAGCAGGATTCGGGGCCTGTGAAAACCTTGGTCACAAATCAGGAAACAGGCCCCAGCTCGCTGCGCACTCTGAATGGACAAAGCCGGCATTACCGCGGGCACAGAATGGGCGGCATTCAGCCCGGTGGGTGCCGCTGATCTGTACAGAGGGATCATTAGCAGGTATGTGGAGATAAGCGGCCTGAGGGCCCCACGTGAGGAGATTTATCTGTCACATTCATAGCCAGCAAATCCTCCAGCCCTGGACTCCTGGGAAAGCTGGGTGACTAACAGAGTGATCAGTATAGCCCCTGCAAGGCATGTCACCCAGCTTTTCTCAGATCCAGTGCAGCACTGTATTGAATTAGCTTAATGCTGAATGACTAGGTAGGTTTTACCATTCAGGATTACAGGAAAGTTGAGTGATGACTCCTATAGGACATATGGCCACATTCATACCCAGCTTTCCCTGGTACAGATTGAAATTGGTAAACTGGTGACAGTCCTGGTCAGTTATAAAGCTGGGTGACAACTGTTGCCGGCGGTATCTGCCCCAGGCAGATGAGCGTTTCCCTGGCGTGCGTGATGCCGCTTATCTCCATGGGTTTGGGGGGTTAAAATCCTCCATATCTGCCCCTGCCTGTCCTTGTCAGGCGGCTCCCACTTATATTAGATGGTTGTCGTCAGTTTTGTCGCTCTGCGCCCCTCGCCTCCTCCACAGCCGGGATGTGACAGTAAATATTTGGGCTCCGGTTCCCCCGCGCCTGTCTCCACATATGTCTCTGCTGTTTGTGCTAGACATACACTAAGCCCTGACGCTCAGTAAACCAGTTGCCATGGCGATTTCCCTGTGACACTGGCGGCGGTGATAATGTTTCTAGATCTTTAATGCACAATACACTAGAGAGGCGGGAACCACAGGAAGTGATACATTGTAACAAGGTGTCAGCAGTGACAACAGTACATAGTAACCGGGTGTAACTAGGGCGACCGATACATAGTAACCGAGTGTAACTAGGGAGAGCGATACATAGTAACCGGGTATAACTAGGGAGAGCGATACATAGTAACCGGGTGTAACTAGGGAGAGCGATACATAGTAACCGGGTGTAACTAGGGCGACCGATATATAGTAACCAAGTGTAACTAGGGAGAGCGATACATAGTAACTGGGTGTAACTAGGGAGAGCGATACATAGTAACCGGGGTAACTAGGGAGAGCGATACATAGTAACCGGGTGTAACTAGGGAGACCGATACATAGTAACCGGGTGTAACTAGGGAGAGCGATACATAATAACCGGGTGTAACTAGGGAGAGCGATACATAGTAACCGGGTGTAACTAGGGAGAGCGATACATAGTAACCAGGTGTAACTAGGGAGAGCGATACATAGTAACCGGGTGTAACTAGGGAGAGCGATACATAATAACCGGGTGTAACTAGGGAGAGCGATACATAGTAACCAGGTGTAACTAGGGAGAGCGATACATAGTAACCGGGTGTAACTAGGGAGAGCGATACATAGTAACCGGGTGTAACTAGGGAGAGCGATACATAGTAACCAGGTGTAACTAGGGAGAGCGATACATAGTAACCGGGTGTAACTAGGGAGAGCGATACATAGTAACCGGGTATAACTAGGGAGAGCGATACATAATAACCGGGTGTAACTAGGGAGAGCGATACATAGTAACCAGGTGTAACTAGGGAGAGCGATACATAGTAACCGGGTATAACTAGGGAGAGCGATACATAATAACCGGGTGTAACTAGGGAGAGCGATACATAGTAACCGGGTGTAACTAGGAATGTTATTACAGCTCCTGTATCCCTCCTCCATCAGATGGGTTGTTTAGTGTCAGTTGAGCAGTTTCTTCCATCCCGGGAGTTGAACATTTGGTCTCTTCTCCCTGGGAACGGACATGCGAGTGAACCGGGCCTGTAACGTGTCTGGATAGGTGGGGGACCTAATACCCGTGTGATGTCATCCGGCCCAAACATAAAGCATAGCAACCGCAGGAGTAACGTCGGGCTCTGTGCTGCAACCAAACAAGAAGTTTCTGCCTCGTCCTGCCTGAGTTATAATAAGAACCTGACGTGTGAGGTGATCGAACCGCGGTGATGGAGGCGATACGATAGCCACCAGTGCTGCAAAAACACTGCTCATCCTGAGCTCTCTGCTACATGAATAGAATGCCAGAGCTGCAGAGATGACTGACACATACACAGGCAGAACAGGGACTAGAACAATGCAAATTTAAAGGAAGGACGTCCCTATATACTCCCAGGTCTGTTCACTGTATATTAGTGACCTCCAACTATCAGTTGGAGACTGTCAGGGCATGCTGGGAGTTGTAGTTCGGAGAGCAGCTGGCATACCACAGGATATATTACAGAACATGTGGACTCGTATCAGATAATGCCTGTTCTTCTCCTGGGAAAGCTGGGTTGTCATATGTAGGAGGTGAGAGCGACCTGACATGTTCCAGATATTTCTACTGATGATGTCATTGGAGCTTCTGTTATTAACAGGCCTAGGAAAGATAGTGTCCTCGGGGTGGAAGCGAGATCCGGAGCAAGCGTGCAAGTGTCATGGCGTGTATAACCCCCATCCTCTGCTCCTTCTATGTGTGACCCCCATCCTCTGCTCCTCTATGTGTGACCCCCATCCTCTGCTCCTTCTATGTGTGACCCCCATCCTCTGCTCCTTCTATGTGTGACCCCCATCCTCTGCTCCTTCTATGTGTGCCCCGTCGTAGCCCCCTATGTGTGACCCCCGTCCTCTGCTCCTTCTATGTGTGACCCCCGTCCTCTGCTCCTTCTATGTGACCCCCATCCTCTGCTCCTTCTATGTGACCCCCATCCTCTGCTCCTTCTATGTGTGACCCCCATCCTCTGCTCCTTCTATGTGTGACCCCCCGTCCTCTGCTCCTTCTATGTGACCCCCATCCTCTGCTCCTTCTATGTGACCCCCATCCTCTGCTCCTTCTATGTGTGACCCCCATCCTCTGCGCCTTCTATGTGTGACCCCCAACCTCTGCTCCTCCTAGTGTGAGCGTCCCTCGTCCCAGGTGCAACTATGTGACCCCGATCCCTGGTCCACCTGGGTGTAACTAGGGCCCGCGCTCCCTATGTGTGACCCCCCCCCGGGTGCAACTATGTGTGACCCCCATCCTCTGGTCCATCCAGGTGTGACCCCCATCCTGTGCTCCTTCTATGTGTGACCCCCATCCTGGGCTGCTACTATGTGTGACCCCGACCCCGCTCCATAGTAACCCCCGGGTCCAACTATGGGACCCCCATCCCTCTAACCGGGTGTAACTAGGGATGTGCGACCCCCTCGTCCCAGGTGCATCTATGTGGGACCCCCGTCCTCTGCTCCTTCTATGTGTGTACCACCCCCGTGCTCTAGCTCCTTCTATGTGTACTACCCCCATCCTCTGCTCCTTGTAACTGGGACCCCCATCCTCTGCTCCTTCTGGGTGTGACCCCCCTCTGCCCTGCTATGTGAGACCCCTGTATCCTCTGCTCCATCAGATGGGTTGCCTTCAGTGTCAGCTCCTGCGATGTGTGACCCCCATCCTCTGGGCCTTCCATGTGTGACCCCCGTCCTCTTCTCCCTGGGCGGAATGCGTGTGAAGCCCCCGTCCTCGTGCTCTGGATATGTGTGACCCCGGTCCTCTGCTCCTTCTATGTGTGACCCTGTCATCCGGCCCCAACTATAAAGCAGCTGCCCCTGCTATGTGTGACGCCCCGTCCTCTGCTGCTGCAGGACCAAACAGACGTCCTCTGCTCCTTCTATGTGTGACCCCTGTCCTGAGCTCCTTCTATGTGTGACCCCCGTCCTGTGCCCTTCTATGGGTGACCCCCAACCTCTGCTCCTTCGATGGGGTGACCCCCATCTCGCTCCCAGTGCTGACCCCAAAACACTGCTCATCCTGAGCTCCTGCTATGTGTGAATGCCAGAGCTGCAGGATGACTGACCATACACAGGCAGAACAGGGACTAGAACATGCTTTCTAGGTGGGACCCCCCTATATACTCCCAGGTCTGCTCCCTGTATATTGTGACCCCCACCTCCAACTATCAGTTGGAGACTGTCAGGGCATGCTGGGAGTTGTGTTCTGCTCCTGCTAGGTGTGACCCCAGGATTTCGCATGTGCACTCTGCTCCTTCGATGTGTGCCCCCGTTCTTCTCCTGGGACCCCTGGGTGTCATATGTGTGACCCCGCAGCTGGCTCCTCTATGTGTGACCCCCTGTTCCCGCTACTTCTACTGATGATGTCATTGGAGCCTCTGCTCCTTAACGGGCCTAGGAAAGCTGTGCTCCTTCTAGGGTGACCCCCATCCGATCCAGAGCAGCGTGCGTGTCATGGCGATGTGTGACCCCCATCCTCTGCTCCTTCTATGTGTGACCCCCATCCTCTGCTCCTTCTATGTGTGACCCCCATCCTCTGCTCCTTCTATGTGTGACCCCCATCCTCTGCTCCTTCTATGTGTGACCCCCATCCTCTGCTCCTTCTATGTGTGACCCCCATCCTCTGCTCCTTCTATGTGTGACCCCCATCCTCTGCTCCTTCTATGTGTGACCCCCGTCCTCTGCTCCTTCTATGTGTGACCCCCCGTCCTCTGCTCCTTCTATTGTGACCCCCATCCTCTGCTCCTTCTATGTGACCCCCATCCTCTGCTCCTTCTATGTGTGACCCCCATCCTCTGCTCCTTCTATGTGTGACCCCCGTCCTCTGCTCCTTCTATGTGACCCCCATCCTCTGCTCCTTCTATGTGACCCCCATCCTCTGCTCCTTCTATGTGTGACCCCCATCCTCTGCTCCTTCTATGTGTGACCCCCATCCTCTGCTCCTTCTATGTGTGACCCCCATCCTCTGCTCCTTCTATGTGTGACCCCCATCCTCTGCTCCTTCTATGTGTGACCCCCATCCTCTGCTCCTTCTATGTGTGACCCCCGTCCTCTGCTCCTTCTATGTGTGACCCCCATCCTCTGCTCCTTCTATGTGTGACCCCCGTCCTCTGCTCCTTCTATGTGTGACCCCCGTCCTCTGCTCCTTCTATGTGTGACCCCCGTCCTCTGCTCCTTCTATGTGTGACCCCCGTCCTCTGCTCCTTCTATGTGTGACCCCCGTCCTCTGCTCCTTCTAGTGTGACCCCCATCCTCTGCTCCTTCTATGTGACCCCCATCCTCTGCTCCTTCTATGTGTGACCCCCATCCTCTGCTCCTTCTATGTGTGACCCCCATCCTCTGCTCCTTCTATGTGTGACCCCCGTCCTCTGCTCCTTCTATGTGTGACCCCCGTCCTCTGCTCCTTCTATGTGTGACCCCCGTCCTCTGCTCCTTCTATGTGTGACCCCCGTCCTCTGCTCCTTCTATGTGTGACCCCCGTCCTCTGCTCCTTCTATGTGTGACCCCCGTCCTCTGCTCCTTCTATGTGTGACCCCCATCCTCTGCTCCTTCTATGTGTGACCCCCATCCTCTGCTCCTTCTATGTGTGACCCCCGTCCTCTGCTCCTTCTATGTGTGACCCCCGTCCTCTGCTCCTTCTATGTGTGACCCCCATCCTCTGCTCCTTCTATGTGTGACCCCCATCCTCTGCTCCTTCTATGTGTGACCCCCATCCTCTGCTCCTTCTATGTGTGACCCCCATCCTCTGCTCCTTCTATGTGTGACCCCCATCCTCTGCTCCTTCTATGTGTGACCCCCCATCCTCTGCTCCTTCTATGTGTGACCCCCATCCTCTGCTCCTTCTATGTGTGACCCCCATCCTCTGCTCCTTCTATGTGTGACCCCCATCCTCTGCTCCTTCTATGTGTGACCCCCGTCCTCTGCTCCTTCTATGTGTGACCCCCATCCTCTGCTCCTTCTATGTGTGACCCCCGTCCTCTGCTCCTTCTATGTGTGACCCCCGTCCTCTGCTCCTTCTATGTGTGACCCCCGTCCTCTGCTCCTTCTATGTGTGACCCCCATCCTCTGCTCCTTCTATGTGACCCCCATCCTCTGCTCCTTCTATGTGTGACCCCCATCCTCTGCTCCTTCTATGTGTGACCCCCATCCTCTGCTCCTTCTATGTGACCCCCATCCTCTGCTCCTTCTATGTATGACCCCCATCCTCTGCTCCTTCTATGTGTGACCCCCGTCCTCTGCTCCTTCTATGTGTGACTCCCATCATTCTGTCCTTGTGTATGTATGACCCCCATCAGACTGCGAGGTGTTGGCCTCCCCCATACTGCGCAGCTCTGAGCCGTCTTGGCGTTGTCTAGAAGTTTCCGCAGCTCCTGGATAAACTGTTCCGTCGCCGGCTGTTTTGGAGATTAGTTGTTTGGAGACGATTGTCTGTATCCAGGTCGTAGATCTCGCCCAGTGCGGTCCGCAGTGTCCAGTTATTAGCGTTACCTGCGGACGTGGCAGTGCCCACCCCGTCACCCTGATCAGTGACACCCCAGCCACTACTAACATGTTACTCAAGAGTTTGGGAAAGCTGGGTGGTTGACAACTTCTGTGGGAAATGTTCTTGTAAGCCAGGTTGTCAGTGGTGGGGGGTCTAACAGGCGACCATGGGGACATCTCCCCCACCCCTACACCCTGCACGGTCCTGTACCAGATTGTACATTATATTGGTTATTATGGCTGCGTCGTGTCGTGTTGAGTCGTGTGTGTTGTCTTGTTGTGTGTCTTGTCTCCGCGCCTTCGCACTAATCCGCCTCTCTGTCTCCCGCAGGCACGGCAGCAAGCGCAGATACGTCACCAGATGGCAGACGACAGCAAAGGAGATTACTCCTCAGTGTTACAGAAGTTCAACCACGAGCAGCAGGAGCACTACCACACCCGCATCCCCACCATCTTCCAGGTGAATGCTGCCATTCCCCCTGACTCCGCCCCCTTGTATAGTGTGGTACCACAAGTCTCAGCTTCCTGCACCTTGTTGCAGAGTATATAAGTGGCTGAGTCTTTCCCCTCTGCTGTCTACACATTATTTCAATGTATCATCCTGGTGACTCAAATCATAGAGGATTGTCTAGACTGGATACAATTGTAGCAAATCTCCAGCTGTGCGGGCAGGACCAGGTCATCTCAGGTTTAAGAAGCTGCTCCTTCTGATGTAAAGAAGTCCCTACCAATTAGTCACATATGTTATGTATATGGGGTATTAGTACTGCCCCCTCCTCACCGCCATCTTATTTATTGCCCCCCACCCCCCAGAAACTGCAAGATATGGAAGAAAAGAGGATATCGAGGCTGGGGGAGTCCCTGAAAAGCTACGCAGAGATAGATCGCCAGGTGATCCCCATCATCGGCAAATGTCTGGACGGGATCACAAAGTCTGCAGAGTCCATCAACGCCAAACAGGTAAGAGGCTGAAGATCCAGAGTTACCAGCAGAATAGTGAGCGCAGCTCTGGAGTATAATACAGGATGTAACTCAGGATCAGTACAGGATAAGTAATGTAATGTATGTACACAGTGACTGTACCAGCAGAATAGTGAGTGCAGCTCTGGAGTATAATACAGGATGTAACTCAGGATCAGTACAGGATAAGTAATGTAATGTATGTACACAGTGACTGTACCAGCAGAATAGTGAGTGCAGCTCTGGAGTATAATACAGGATGTAACTCAGGATCAGTACAGGATAAGTAATGTAATGTATGTACACAGTGACTGTACCAGCAGAATAATGAGCGCAGCTCTGGAGTATAATACAGGATGTAACTCAGGATCAGTACAGGATAAGTAATGTAATGTATGTACACAGTGACTGCACCAGCAGAATAGTGAGCTCAGCTCTGGAGTATAATACAGGATATAACTCAGGATCAGTACAGGATAAGTAATGTAATGTATGTACACAGTGACTGTACCAGCAGAATAGTGAGTGCAGCTCTGGAGTACAATACAGGATAAGTAATGTAATGTATGTACACAGTGACTGTACCAGCAGAATAGTGAGCGCAGCTCTGGAGTATAATACAGGATAAGTAATGTAATGTATGTACACAGTGACTGTACCAGCAGAATAGTGAGTGCAGCTCTGGAGTATAATACAGGATGTAACTCAGGATCAGTACAGGATAAGTAATGTAATGTATGTACACAGTGACTGCACCAGCAGAATAGTGAGCGCAGCTCTGGAGTATAATACAGGATGTAACTCAGGATCAGTACAGGATAAGTAATGTAATGTATGTACACAGTGACTGTACCAGCAGAATAGTGAGTGCAGCTCTGGAGTATAATACAGGATGTAACTCAGGATCAGTACAGGATAAGTAATGTAATGTATGTACACAGTGACTGCACCAGCAGAATAGTGAGCGCAGCTCTGGAGTATAATACAGGATGTAACACAGGATCAGTACAGGATAAGTAATGTAATGTATGTACACAGTGACTGTACCAGCAGAATAGTGAGTGCAGCTCTGGAGTACAATACAGGATAAGTAATGTAATGTATGTACACAGTGACTGTACCAGCAGAATAGTGAGCGCAGCTCTGGAGTATAATACAGGATAAGTAATGTAATGTATGTACACAGTGACTGTACCAGCAGAATAGTGAGCGCAGCTCTGGAGTATAATACAGGATGTAACTCAGGATCAGTACAGGATAAGTAATGTAATGTATGTACACAGTGACTGTACCAGCAGAATAGTGAGCGCAGCTCTAGAGTATAATACAGGATGTAACTCAGGATCAGTACAGGATAAGTAATGTAATGTATGTACACAGTGACTGTACCAGCAGAATAGTGAGCGCAGCTCTGGAGTATAATACAGGATGTAACTCAGGATCAGTACAGGATAAGTAATGTAATGTATGTACACAGTGACTGCACCAGCAGAATAGTGAGTGCAGCTCTGGAGTATAATACAGGATGTAACTCAGGATCAGTACAGGATAAGTAATGTAATGTATGTACACAGTGACTGTACCAGCAGAATAGTGAGCGCAGCTCTGGAGTATAATACAGGATATAACTCAGGATCAGTACAGGATAAGTAATGTAATGTATGTACACAGTGACTGCACCAGCAGAATAGTGAGTGCAGCTCTGGAGTATAATACAGGATAAGTAATGTAACGATGTACACAGTGACTGTACCAGCAGAATAGTGAGGGCAGCTCTGGAGTATAATACAGGATGTAACTCAGGATCAGTACAGGATAAGTAATGTAATGTATGTACACAGTGACTGCACCGGCAGATAGTGAGCGCAGCTCTGGAGTATAATACAGGATAAGTAATGTAATGTATGTACACAGTGACTGCACCAGCAGAATAGTGAGCGCAGCTCTGGAGTATAATACAGGATGTAACTCAGGATCAGTACAGGATAAGTAATGTAATGTATGTACACAGTGACTGCACCAGCTGACTAGTGAGCGCAGCTCTAGAGTATAAACATTGGTGGTATTGTTCCATATTGCTGTGTTGTTGTGACCTGGTCAGGCTGTATAGGGGGCGCTTCTCTCCTCTCTCTCGCAGTGACCTCTGTGTGTTCGGTGCCCTCTATGGGTTGTGTTATCTCTGCAGGAAGCTCCGGCAGGTTCCTCTATCAGTTTTTAGTAATGTGTGAATTTCCTGCACTTATTTTTCAGCACATTCTGACCTATCGTGACATCTTGAGGTTGCGTCTCCGTATGATGGAATTATTTTTAACCCTTTCCAGATAATGTAGAATCTCTATAGAATAACATCATATTTCCATTCTGTGCCAAAATAATAGTACCCCGTAGTATACAAGTAGAGACACCGTATCCTGCCGAAACAGCTCCACATTGTGTATGGGTCATCTTGCCAGACCGTAACCTTGTTATACCGCCATACTGTACAGCTGCTGACAGAGGGCATCCTGCGCTGAAACACTGCAACGCAACCATCCAGACTTATTGGACATGCCTTGTGTAAGAGGATTTTGCAGATTTTTGCTGCTTCTCGCCTGTAGCCGGTCACCTGTGTCTGACTACAGCTCCCAGCATCCCGCGGTGTAGTCATGCTCGGGCTGTGACCTCTACTCGGCCTTTTTTCCTCCACCTTTGTCCTGAGCCCCGGGCAGCCTCCCATCCCTGTCATGGATATACCTGTATCTGCGCCAGACCGCCGGCTTCCTTCCTGAGCTCTCAGCGGAGATGTGCGGCCGCCGTCTTATCTGTTGGCGAGTCCTGGGAAATCCTGCCGGGCGCGGAGGACGTGAGGAAGTGACGCCTATTGATCAGGAGAAAAACATGGAACCGTTTCTGTTGTGCCAGCAAATCCTGGTTTCCTGTTATTGGGTCAGCGGATCATCACTCCCATCATCTGCTGCTGTTATCTACTGTACAGAAAGTTTCCATATAATAAATATGTTGTCCCTTCCTCGGCCGTGATGACCAGGACACTCCTGAAATACTCTGTACTGCAGCGGACCCTGCTCCTTCCATAATGCAGTTTGTGAGTTTTTATCACCCCCTCAGACAGAAGGGGGCCGCGTTGCTCAGTATTTGGGCCCCCTGTGATTTTGTAGAGCGCTGCGCACACATGTGAATCATTATTGGTAAGTGATCCTGGGTGCTGCATCGGGGGCTGTGGCCCCTTCATTCCTGCTCATGGACCCCCCTGGTGCTGGTGAGATTCCAGTGTGATGACACAAGCCCCAGGTGATGTTACTTCTGTCTGCTACATCTGGGGGTCATTTCCCCTTTAAGGCGACTCTTCCGGAAGCTTCTTATCACAACCACAGAGCGATCTGCAGATGTGGCTCCTCCATCGTCTCTTTCCATTGTGGGACGCTTGGACACCGCACAGACAAAATGTCACATGGAAAGGATTGAGCTGCAGCGTTCCAGCAATGAGAGGATGACATCACTGAGGATCCGCAGCGCCGCGGCGAACTGGCAGGCGGCATTAATACATCAGCACTGGAAGCTTCTGGGTTCATCTCCATCGCCTTTCATCATCCAGGCTCAGTGCTGCCCTCCTGTGGACGCAGAACCGGTCTGTGACCGTCCTCAGTGTAAAATCCTAATATAATAAAGATCTGACATCCTGTGCTCATCCTCGCCCCCTGCTGGATAACACACTACATATCAGTGATGGGGAAGTGACAACTGCTCAGAGCACATTTATAACTCAAGAAAGTGGTTGTCAGGACACTCCGACCTTTATCTCAGCCTCTCCACCCCCTATAGATATACAACATGATTTGTGTGTTTGTGTATATATGGTATATACTCGCTCAGGACCCTTCAAAGTGTTAACATGTGTAACATTAAAACATGTCATGGCTGCTGTAAACCTGCGGCACGTGGCAGCGCCTCCCCCTGGGATCCCGGATTATTACAGCAGACGCCGCTGATATTATAATGACAGGGTAAAGGATCCTAATCCAACCGCAGCTCACAAACCCGGAGCACAGGAGGCCGGGTCACCCCGCTGCTCTCCAGCTGTCCTTGAGCACCTCCTAGGGGGGGTCCTGGCAATGTTCCTGGCATTGTCCCCTCTGACAGGCGTCCTGCTATCTGCGGCTCCTCCATGTGTCACATATTACATTACACTCCAGAAATAGCTCCTGACTGATAGTGAGCGAGCGCCAGCGATAAGATTCCCGGGATCCGTATATATTACCAGGCTGCATATACAGTGCCTTGCGAAAGTATTCGGCCCCCTTGAACTTTTCAACCTTTTGCCACATTTCAGGCTTCAAACATAAAGATATAAAATTTTAATCTTTAGGTGAAGAATCAACAACAAGTGGGAAACAATTGTGAAGTGGAACGAAATTTATTGGATATTTTAAACTTTTGTAAAAAAAAAAAAAACCTGAAAAGTGGGGCGTGCCATATTATTCGGCCCCCTTAAGTTAATACTTTGTAGCGCCCCCTTTTGCTGCGATTACAGCTACAAGTCGCTTGGGGTTTGTCTCTATCAGTTCTTGCCCATTCTTCCTTGGAAAACATCTGGAGCTCAGTGAGGTTGGATGGAGAGCGTTTGTGAACAGCAGTTTTCAGCTCTTTCCACAGATTCTCGATTGGATTCAGGTCTGGACTTTGACTTGGCCATTCTAACACCTGGATACGTTTATTTGGGAACCATTCCATTGTAGATTTGGCTTTATGTTTGGGATCATTGTCTTGCTGGAAGATAAATCTCCGTCCCAGTCTCAGGTCTTTTGCAGACTCCAACAGGTTTTCTTCCAGAATGGTCCTGTATTTGGCTCCATCCATCTTCCCATCAATTTTAACCATCTTCCCTGTCCCTGCTGAAGAAAAGCAGGCCCAAACCATGATGCTGCCCCCACCATGTGTGACAGTGGGGATGGGGTGTTCAGGGGGATGAGCTGTGTTGCTTTTACGCCAAACGTATCGATTTTGGTTCCATCTGAGCAGAGCACCTTCTCCCACATGTTTGGTGTCTCCCAGGTGGCTTTTTCTGGATATCTTTGAGAAATGGCTTTCTTCTTGCCACTCTTCCATAAAGGCCAGATTTGTGCAGTGTACGACTGATTGTTGTCCTATGGACAGACTCTCCCACCTCCGCTGTAGATCTCTGCAGTTCATCCAGAGTGATCATGGGCCTCTTGGCTGCATCTCTGATCAGTCTTCTCCTTGTTTGAGATGAAAGTTTAGAGGGACGGCCGGGTCTTGGTAGATTTGCAGTGGTCTGATACTCCTTCCATTACAATATGATCGCTTGCACAGTGCTCCTTGGGATGTTTAAAGTTTGGGAAATCTTTTTGTATCCAAATCCGGCTTTAAACTTCTCCACAACAGTATCACGGACTGCCTGGTGTGTTCCTTGGTCTTCAATGATGCTCTCTGCGCATTGTCATTTGTCCCTTTCCCCTTGCTCCGCCTTCGCATTTGTCTCTTTCCTCTTGCTCCGCCTTCTCATTTGTCTCCTTCCCCTTGCTCCGCCGTCTCTTTCCCCTTGCTCCGCCGTCTCTTTCTCTTTGTTCCACCTTGTCATTTGTCTCTTTCCCCTTGCTCCGCCTTCTCATTTGTCTCTTTCCCCTTGCTCCGCCTTCTCATTTGTCTCTTTCCCCTTGCTCCTCCTTGTCATTTGTCTCTTTCCCCTCGCTCCGCCTTCTCATTTGTCTC
The DNA here is from genome assembly GCA_947044405.1 of Leptodactylus fallax. Lineage (NCBI taxonomy): Eukaryota > Metazoa > Chordata > Amphibia > Anura > Leptodactylidae > Leptodactylus > Leptodactylus fallax. The sequence goes on from CAMRHE010001015.1 coordinate 46,848, forward strand.
TTTCCCCTTGCTCCGCCTTCTCATTTGTCTCTTTCCCCTTGCTCCGCCTTCTCATTTGTCTCTTTCCCCTTGCTCCGCCTTCTTATTTGTCTCTTTCCCCTTGCTCTGCCTTCTCATTTCCTCTTGCTCCGCCTTGTCATTTGTCTCTTTCCCCTTGCTCCGCCTTGTCATTTGTCTCTTTCCCCTCGCTCCGCCTTCTCATTTGTCTCTTTCCCCTTGCTCCGCCTTCTCATTTGTCTCTTTCCCCTTGTTCCGCCTTCTTATTTGTCTCTTTCCCCTTGCTCTGCCTTCTCATTTCCTCTTGCTCCGCCTTGTCATTTTGTCTCTTTTCCCTTGCTCCGCCTTCTCATTTGTCTCTTTCCCCTTGCTCCGCCTTGTCATTTTTTTCTTTCCCCTTGCTCCGCCTTCTCATTTGTCTCTTTCCCCTTGCTCCGCCTTCTCATTTGTCTCTTTCCCCTTGCTCCGCCTTCTCATTTGCCCCCCTTGCTCCACCTTCTTATTTGTCTCTTTCCCCTTGCTCCGCCTTCTCATTTGTCTCTTTCCCCTTGCTCCGCCTTCTCATTTCCCCCTTCCCTGCTCCACCTTCTCATTTGTCTCTTTCCCCTTGCTCCGCCTTGTCATTTCTCTTTCCCCTTGCTCCACCTTCTCATTTGTCTCTTTCCCCTTGCTCCGCCTTGTCATTTTCTTCCCCTTGCTCCGCCTTCTCATTTGTCTCTTTCCCCTTGCTCCGCCTTCTCATTTTTCCCCTTGCTCCGCCTTGTCATTTGTCTCTTTCCCCTTGCTCCGCCTTCTCATTTGTCTCTTTCCCCTTGCTCCGCCTTGTCATTTGTCTCTTTCCCCTTGCTCCGCCTTCTCATTTGTCTCTTTCCCCTTGCTCCGCCTTCTCATTTCCCCTTGCTCCACCTTCTTACTTGTCTCTTTCCCCTTGCTCCGCCTTCTCATTTGTCTGTTTCCCCTTGCTCCACCTTCTCACTTGTCTCTTTCCCCTTGCTCTGCCGTCTCTTGCACTGCTTTTCGTCTTCTTCGTCCTTCTAGGTTTTTCTCCGTACAGATGGTTACTAATCTTCTTCTTCTTCCTCTTCTTCTTTTCAGGACTCTCAGACAGTCATAGAATCCTTCAAGTCCGGTTTTGAGCCTCCTGGAGACGTTGACTTTGAGGACTTCACCCAATCCATGAAGCGCACGGTCTCGGACACCAGTCTCACCAACACCCGGCCGGACGGAAAGAGCGAGCCCAAGATCCCCGGCAAATCCCGGGGCAAACTGTGGCCTTTCATCAAGAAAAACAAGGTACGGACAGGAGCGCCGCTGCTCTCACACCCGCATTATATGATTATTATTTATTATTTTTTTATTATTTTCATTTTTTAAAAATATTTTTCCATATCTAATGATTTCATCTTCACCATCACTTTAGATCACTTACCATTAATGTCCACTCCCGGCCGGCCGGCATGCTAACCACTCTCACCTCCGGCCGCGGTTTATACTGGGTGGTCGGTGAATTCTCTTCTCTGCACTTTATGGCACAAACCTGGATCCCCTCCCCCATCTCCTGCGGCCTGCGCCATAGTGCAGGGAACGGCTGTATCACTAAGGTGGGAGGTCCCCGCCACATTGCTGTAGTGATGTCATCAGTTGTCACGCAGCTGCACATGGGGGATCCTCGCTTCATGTCATGGTCTGTCCCACTTATTTTGCGCAGTGCATGCTGGTGTGGCATTATAGAGGTCTTATATTTGGTGGTGGATAGGTGACGGGGTCAGTGGGGTTCATATGTGAAGGGAAAGCCACTTATCCTGAGGTTCAAACCGGGATTCGGTCCCTACCAAAAAGTAAGTCTTCATGTATTTGCACCCGAGGTAACTGCTGAGTGCTCTGCAGATCCTGGTGCGATGTCCTGCAGGTGTGATCCGCGCTCGTCCTCCATGCAGCTCGGTAGGATTCTCAGGATGAATCTACTGATGTGAGGAGGCGGCATCACTGTACCTTTAAGGCTGAATTGGATGATAGAGTACAATAGCAGTGGAAACTTCTTACATGCAGTGCATGCAGTGAGCAGATTCTGCTGCCACGTCACATTGTTTCCCACTGGATTGGACTCATATTGGCCATTACCAGATTTTCTGGTGTGGGGCGCTGCGCAGGGCACGTGCATGCTGGGGGAGGTGCTCGCTGTGCCCCGCCACCGCCGCCGCTGCTGCATGAGGTTTGCATGGCTTCTCTGCCCCCCTGCCGGAGTTCATCAGAGCTTTTGCTAATCTGTTTGTCTCACTCATCTTCTGCTAACATATTCCAGCTTTCTTCTAAAGCCGCCAACAACGCTGCTGCTGCTGCTGCCGCCTCCATGGAGTCATTTTATTTTATTTATTTTTCATTATTTTTTATTTTTTTTTTTTTATTATTATTTATTTTTATTTACAGTTTTTTATGTCTTTGGTTCGGAATAAATATTTGTTTTTAATCCTGATTTTGATTTTTGTTTTTTGTTATTTTGGTTTATATTCTGTCACTGCTCCTTCTCTTATACGTAGCTTATGTCCCTCTTAACATCCCCTCATCAGCCCCCTCCTCCTCCCCCCGCCTCTGCCTCACCCTCTGCTGTTCCCAACGGCCCTCAGTCTCCCAAGCAGCAAAAGGAGCCCCTCTCCCATCGCCTCAACGACTTCATGACCTCCAAACCCAAAATCCACTGCTTCAGGAGTCTAAAGCGCGGGGTAAGTTGTGCTCTGGTTGTCTCGCTCTTGCTCTTCATATTCCCTTTTATGCTTGTTGCACGAACCAAACCATTCATGAAATCCTCTGTGTCCATATCACACCGGCCCGCCGACAGGGCACCCTGGTAGCCACCGGCCAGCTGATGGGTAGAGTGGCCACGGCAGCTACTGGGCTGAGATACTGATGTATAGAAGAGACTGTCCTAGAGATCAGCGGTGACATCACTGAGAATACAGCCTATCCATGTACTAGAGATCAGCAGTGACATCACTGAGAATACAGCCTATCCATATACTAGAGATCAGCAGTGACATCACTGAGAATACAGCCTATCCATATACTAGAGATCAGCAGTGACATCACTGAGAATACAGCCTATCCATATACTAGAGATCAGCAGTGACATCACTGAGAATACAGCCTATCCATATACTAGAGATCAGCAGCAGTGACATCACTGAGAATACAGCCTATCCATATACTAGAGATCAGCAGTGACATCACTGAGAATACAGCCTATCCATATACTAAAGATCAGCAGCGGTGACATCACTGAGAATACAGCCTATCCATATACTAGAGATCAGCAGTGACATCACTGAGAATACAGCCTATCCATATACTAGAGATCAGCAGCGGTGACATCACTGAGAATACAGCCTATCCATATACTAGAGATCAGTGGTGACGTCACTGAGAATACAGCCTATCCATATACTAGAGATCAGCAGCAGTGACATCACTGAGAATACAGCCTATCCATATACTAGAGATCAGCAGCAGTGACATCACTGAGAATACAGCCTATCCATATACTAGAGATCACAGCGGTGACATCACTGAGAATACAGCCTATCCATATACTAGAGATCAGCAGCGGTGACATCACTGAGAATACAGCCTATCCATATACTAGAGATCAGCAGCGGTGACATCACTGAGAATACAGCCTATCCATATACTAGAGATCAGCAGCGGTGACATCACTGAGAATACAGCCTATCCATATACTAGAGATCAGCAGCGGTGACATCACTGAGAATACAGCCTATCCATATACTAGAGATCAGCAGCGGTGACATCACTGAGAATACAGCCTATCCATATACTAGAGATCAGCAGCGGTGACATCACTGAGAATACAGCCTATCCATATACTAGAGATCAGCAGCGGTGACATCACTGAGAATACAGCCTATCCATATACTAGAGATCAGCAGCGGTGACATCACTGAGAATACAGCCTATCCATATACTAGAGATCAGCGGTGACATCACTGAGAATACAGCCTATCCATATACTAGAGATCAGCAGCAGTGACATCACTGAGAATACAGCTTATCCATATACTAGAGATCAGCAGCAGTGACATCACGAGAATACAGCCTATCCATATACTAGAGATCAGCAGCAGTGACACACGAGAATACAGCCTATCCATATACTAGAGATCAGCAGCGGGACATCACGAGAATACAGCCTATCCATATACTAGAGATCAGCGGTGACATCACTGAGAATACAGCCATCCATGTACTAGAGATCAGCAGTGACACACGAGAATACAGCCTATCCATATACTAGAGATCAGCAGCGGTGACATCACTGAGAATACAGCCTATCCATATACTAGAGATCAGCGGTGACATCACTGAGAATACAGCCTATCCATATACAGAGATCAGCGGGACATCACTGAGAATACAGCCTATCCATATACTAGAGATCAGCGGTGACACACTGAGAATACAGCCTATCCATATACAGAGATCAGCAGTGACACACGAGAATACAGCCTATCCATATACTAGAGATCAGCAGTGACACACTGAGAATACAGCCTATCCATATACTAGAGATCAGCAGTGACATCACGAGAATACAGCCTATCCATATACTAGAGATCAGCAGCGGTGACACACTGAGAATACAGCCTATCCATATACTAGAGATCAGCGGTGACACACTGAGAATACAGCCTATCCATATACTAGAGATCAGCAGTGACATCACTGAGAATACAGCCTATCCATATACTAGAGATCAGCAGTGACACACTGAGAATACAGCCTATCCATATACTAGAGATCAGCAGTGACATCACTGAGAATACAGCCTATCCATATACTAGAGATCAGCAGCGGTGACATCACTGAGAATACAGCCTATCCATATACTGGAGATCAGCAGCGGTGACATCACTGAGAATACAGCCTATCCATATACTAGAGATCAGCAGGACATCACTGAGAATACAGCCTATCCATATACTAGAGATCAGCAGTGACACACTGAGAATACAGCTTATCCATATACTAGAGATCAGCAGTGACATCACTGAGAATACAGCCTATCCATATACTAGAGATCAGCAGCGGTGACATCACTGAGAATACAGCCATCCATATACTAGAGATCAGCAGTGACATCACTGAGAATACAGCCTATCCATATACTAGAGATCAGCAGTGACATCACTGAGAATACAGCCATCCAATACTAGAGATCAGCAGCAGTGACATCACTGAGAATACAGCCTATCCATATACTAGAGATCAGCAGCAGTGACATCACTGAGAATACAGCCTATCCAATACTAGAGATCAGCAGGACATCACGAGAATACAGCCACCAAACAGAGATCAGCAGCGGGACATCACGAGAATACAGCCTATCCATTACAGAGATCAGCAGCGGGACATCACGAGAATACAGCCATCCAAACAGAGATCAGCAGGACATCACTGAGAATACAGCCTACCAATACTAGAGATCAGCGGTGACATCACTGAGAATACAGCCTATCCATATACTAGAGATCAGCAGCGGTGACATCACTGAGAATACAGCTATCCATATACTAGAGATCAGCAGTGACATCACTGAGAATACAGCCTATCCATATACTAGAGATCAGCAGCGGTGACATCACTGAGAATACAGCCTATCCATATACTAGAGATCAGCAGCAGTGACATCACTGAGAATACAGCCTATCCGTATACTAGAGATCAGCGGTGACATCACTGACATTCAGTACAGATCAGCGTTGATAGTCTGCAGTATCTCAGCCCAGTACGCGGCCGCCTTCTCTTTATATATTTGATAACTTCCTCACACAGTAGATTTTATTTCCAGATTTGGGCTTGTTGGATTGTTAGTGAGGAGGGTGTTGGTTCTGCCGCACAGGATTACGGTGCAGGATCTGAGGACCTTGCTGACTGCGCTATAGATAAACTGTATAATCTGCTAAGCCCCTCCCCTGAGGAGCTGAACCATTCAGGATGGGGCTCAGAATTCAGCCTCATCTCCCCCCGCAGCTATGGACATGGTCCAGTCCTGTAAATTGTATTCTCCCATATGATGGCGCGCTATATATGTCCAGTACGCTATACGTAGGGGAGGGGCAGTTGTGATGACCTCCATTGCCACAACCCCTCCCCTCTCTCCAAGCAGAGCAGTCATAGGGAATCTGAGATCTCTGCAGCTGCTCTGCCCTGTTGTCCTGTATACTGGAGACTCGCTGTAAGAGGAAATGATGGGGGTGGTAGTTCTGCACTCCGAGCTGTAGTGTCTGCACAGTGTGACAGGGCACACTCCATGGAGGCTACACGTCGTCCTCTTCTGGCCGCTTTTATATCAGTTATATCTGATTCTGGGAGAGTTGGGTGACAACCAACATGGCTGCCACCCAGCTTTCTCCAGAAAATAACAACTGTGATGTCTGTTTTTGGAGAAAGAACCAATATGGCTGCCTTTACAGGTCTTATGGGGTTTTTAATCCAGCTTTCCTAGCTTTGGATAAACATTAAATTGCGGAGTCGCTAGGAATGTGAGCCTTTCAGGGTCTAGGAAAGGTGGGTGACAGGGAGTGTGCCACTGTTACAGCTCACATAGGGGTTGTCACCCAGCTTTCCCAGACTCTTGAGTGGCATGTTGCTGCCTGACGTTAAGAATCTGCTGTTCTGACTTCTAGGAAAGCTGAGTTAAATATTTTCTGGGAGCTGTAATGATGACAACCAGGAGAACGCAACTGGGAAATCTAAGGCACATTCTGGCAATCACCCAGCTTTCCCAGGGTTCTGAACAACACACCTTCCACACAGGTCTGGGAAAGCTGGGTGATTAGATCTGCGTGAGTTGTAATGGCAGCCATATTGGTTACCACTCAACTTTCCCAGACACAGAGAGGACTCCAGGACTTGTATTGCTGGGGGTTGTCAGTCACTCAGGCCCCATAGAGGGCAGTGTGTGCAGTATTTGGGTATGTTCTGCCCCCCTGCCCTCATGTGTACCCGCCAGGCAGGGCACCGGCGACCACCTTAACCCCTTGTTTGCTTTTGTCTTCTCGCTGTCTCGGCCGGCAGACTCAGGCTGTGTGTTTTAACAAGGGGATGATGAAGAGGACTCTAGGAAAAGCCACGTGCGCCTTTGAGGCTAGGGACTATGTCGTAAGTGACGCGGTGGCGATAGCCCGGCGGCCGGCTCCTCCAGTCACTGACCAATCAGGGGAGATGAAGGAGACCGTCCCTTTAAGATCTCATTGAAAGGAAACCTCTAATCCTTCTCACAGCTGCAGGTCTGCTGCACTTGTATCCAGTGTAGACAATACTCTGTGAGCTGAACACACGAGCAGCGCCGATCTCAATCCTGCCCTGACCGGTTGTTACAATGTGTCAGTCTGGAGTCCACAGCACATTGTCTGGACTGGATACTTTGTAACAACCCCTCAGCTGTGAGAAATATTAGATTGTAAGCAAGAAGCAGAGATCTGGGGAATGGTGAGAAAATGGAACTGAAGTCTGTTAGAAAGCTCCAGATCTTTAGCTATAAATGGAGGACCCCTTTAAGCCGGCGTCTTCTAAGGTCCGGTCTGCACAATGAAAGAATAATCCACCATGTAGCCTTAGTTATAGCTGGAGTATGACTCCCATCCTCCGTCTATAGTAAGCCAGATTTCCCAGGAGCAGCGCCCTCCCCCTGTACATGGTGGTTTCTGGTATTACAGCCACACTCTCTGTCCATTGTGACAGCTGCTTGTAAATAAAGTTATTTTCAGTTATTAAGAAGTTGCAGGGTGGCGCAGCGCTCAGTAGACACCGCGTAGCAGACTCAGCCGGGGCCCCTGATTTCCTCTGCTGGGGTCCCCTTATTTGGTGAGGCTCGGACCTTAGTATACGTTGGCCCCCCTGTAACCCGCCATCTCCTCCCGTACACTGTGGCGCCCTCCTGCCACCTGTATCACTGACTGTGTGGAGCCGGCCGTGTCAGGACTATCACATGAGGCTGAAATCACTGTCCACCATGACAGCCCAGAGGTGGAGGGTCCTAGAGCAGCGAGACCCACAGGCTGGGACTTGTAGTTCCTCAGTCATGGTGTACTTATGTCTGGACTAATGATGGCCCACTCCAGTGACTAGCAGTCCTTCAGTCGTTTGGGAAAGCTGGGTGGAGTATCTGCAGGAGAGGTCACCCATCTTTACCAGGTTATTTGTGTAAGGCTACATCTACCACTGCACTGCTTTGCATCTGTTCTTTTCAGGAGCCTGGGAAAGTTGGGTTATTCTCTTGTGAATGTTAATAGGATGACTATATTCGCTGCCACCCAGCTTTCCAGGTGACAATACATCTGCCCTATCACTGCACACAGATGGGGGCGCTCTGTCTGGGAAGCCATATTAGTTGTCACTCAGCTTTCCCAGACTGAATATCCCCAGTGAATAGTCCTGCGTTCTGCAGGTAAAGTTTTATCCTGTCCTGGGAAAGCTGGGTGACAACCAATATGGACCTTCCTCACTCAGCTTTTCTCAAGGACTGATATAAACGGTCAGGTGAGCAAGAGGCAGAGCTGCCATTCAGGAGCCTGGGAATGCTGAGTGACACCCACTGGGAAGCAGCAGCCATCTTGGTTGTTACCCAGCTTTTCCAGCTACAGATAGAGATGATAATTAAAGGACTTCTATTCACCAGAGTGTAGTGTTTTTCATTGTGGGGGGGGGGGGGTACTCCAAATTCTAGAATTTCTGCCGCCTCCCCCATATTAACCCTTTCTTGGCATGGATTGGAGGGTGCGCTGGGCCCGGGTGTGCGGCGGGCTGTGGATTCTACATTTGGTTTTGGACAGAGATTAGACGTCTGATCACCATGATTGTGTCCACATCAGATCTCCCCTCCCCCGTCCCGCCGGAGACCGAGCTGTCACTCTCTCAGGGACGGGCTGCATTTCACAGCTTGTTAGATACGTGTGGACATCTGCCCTCCATGTGCTCCCCGTGTGCGGCCTGCACACATTGCCACTGGGCGCTGTGCCTTTAACCGGGTCTGCGTGGCCCAGCCGTGAACCGCGCAGCACCAGTGGCAGTGACTGCTTAGTAGATGACCCCCAGATTATGCCGCGTACCTGCCGTGTGTCTGTGCCCATCTAGAACTGCAATCATCAGGGCTGTGCCAGAGTTCACAAGCGGGCGCAGTGGGAAGCGAAAAAACGGGGAAGGGGCTGGAAACAGAGGCAGACGCCGAAATCTACAGTGCTATAATAACCCCCCCATGTAATATATGCAGTGCTATAATAACCCCCCCCATGTAATATATACAGTGCTATAATAACCCCCCCATGTAATATATACAGTGCTATAATAACCCCCCCATGTAATATATACAGTGCTATAACCCCCCCATGTAATATATACAGTGCTATAATAACCCACCATGTAATATATACAGTGTTATAATAACCCCCCCATGTAATATATACAGTGCTATAATAACCCCCCATGTAATATATACAGTGCTATAATAACCCCCCATGTAATATATACAGTGCTATAATAACCCCCCATGTAATATATACAGTGTTATAATAACCCCCCCATGTAATATATACAGTGTTATAATAACCCCCCATGTAATATATACAGTGCTATAATAACCCCCCATGTAATATATACAGTGCTATAATAACCCCCCCATGTAATATATACAGTGCTATAATAACCCCCCATGTAATATATACAGTGCTATAATAACCCCCCCATGTAATATATACAGTGCTATAATAACCCCCCCATGTAATATATACAGTGCTATAATAACCCCCCCATGTAATATATACAGTGTTATAATAACCCCCCCATGTAATATATACAGCGTTATAATAACCCCCCCATGTAATATATACAGCGTTATAATAACCCCCCATGTAATATATACAGTGCTATAATAACCCCCCCATGTAATATATACAGTGCTATAATAACCCCCCCCATGTAATATATACAGTGCTATAATAACCCCCCATGTAATATATACAGCGTTATAATAACCCCCCCATGTAATATATACAGCGTTATAATAACCCCCCCCATGTAATATATACAGTGCTATAATAACCCCCCATGTAATATATACAGTGTTATAATAACCCCCCCATGTAATATATACAGCGTTATAATAACCCCCCCCATGTAATATATACAGCGTTATAATAACCCCCCCATGTAATATATACAGCGTTATAATAACCCCCCCATGTAATATATACAGCGTTATAATAACCCCCCATGTAATATATACAGCGCTATAATAACCCCCCCATGTAATATATACAGTGCTATAATAACCCCCCCATGTAATATATACAGTGCTATAATAACCCCCCCATGTAATATATACAGCGCTATAATAACCCCCCCATGTAATATATACAGTGCTATAATAACCCCCCCATGTAATATATACAGTGCTATAATAACCCCCCCATGTAATATATACAGTGCTATAATAACCCCCCCCATGTAATATATACAGTGCTATAATAACCCCCCCATGTAATATATACAGTGCTATAATAACCCCCCCATGTAATATATACAGTGCTATAATAACCCCCCCATGTAATATATACAGTGCTATAATAACCCCCCCATGTAATATATACAGTGCTATATAACCCCCCATGATTATGCAGCTATAATAACCCCCATGTAATATATACAGTGCTATAATAACCCCCCCCATGTAATATATACAGTGCTATAATAACCCCCCCATGTAATATATACAGTGCTATAATAACCCCCCCCATGTAATATATACAGTGCTATAATAACCCCCCATGTAATATATACAGTGCTATAATAACCCCCCCATGTAATATATACAGTGCTATAATAACCCCCCATGTAATATATACAGTGCTATAATAACCCCCCATGTAATATATACAGTGCTATAATAACCCCCCCATGTAATATATACAGCGAAACCCCCATATATAAATAACCCCCCCATGTAATATATACAGTGCTATAATAACCCCCCATGTAATATATACAGCGCTATAATAACCCCCCATGTAATATATACAGTGCTATAATAACCCCCCATGTAATATATACAGTGTTATAATAACCCCCCATGTAATATATACAGCGTTATAATAACCCCCCCATGTAATATATACAGTGCTATAATAACCCCCCCATGTAATATATACAGTGCTATAATAACCCCCCCATGTAATATATACAGTGCTATAATAACCCCCCCATGTAATATATACAGTGCTATAATAACCCCCCCATGTAATATATACAGTCGTTATAATAACCCCCCCCATGTAATATATACAGTGCTATAATAACCCCCCCCATGTAATATATACAGCGTTATAATAACCCCCCATGTAATATATACAGTGCTATAATAACCCCCCATGTAATATATACAGTGTTATAATAACCCCCCATGTAATATATACAGCGTTATAATAACCCCCCCATGTAATATATACAGCGTTATAATAACCCCCCCATGTAATATATACAGTGCTATAATAACCCCCCCATGTAATATATACAGTGCTATAATAACCCCCCCATGTAATATATACAGTGCTATAATAACCCCCCATGTAATATATACAGTGTTATAATAACCCCCCATGTAATATATACAGCGTTATAATAACCCCCCATGTAATATATACAGCACCCCCCATGTAATATATACAGCGTTATAATAACCCCCCCATGTAATATATACAGTGCTATAATAACCCCCCATGTAATATATACAGTGTTATAATAACCCCCCATGTAATATATACAGCGTTATAATAACCCCCCCATGTAATATATACAGCGTTATAATAACCCCCCCCATGTAATATATACAGCGTTATAATAACCCCCCCATGTAATATATACAGCGTTATAATAACCCCCCATGTAATATATACAGCGCTATAATAACCCCCCATGTAATATATACAGTGCTATAATAACCCCCCCATGTAATATATACAGTGCTATAATAACCCCCCCATGTAATATATACAGTGTTATAATAACCCCCCCATGTAATATATACAGTGCTATAATAACCCCCCCATGTAATATATGCAGTGCTATAATAACCCCCCCATGTAATATATACAGTGCTATAATAACCCCCCCATGTAATATATACAGTGCTATAATAACCCCCCATGTAATATATACAGTGCTATAATAACCCCCCCATGTAATATATACAGTGCTATAATAACCCCCCCATGTAATATATACAGTGCTATAATAACCCCCCCATGTAATATATACAGTGCTATAATAACCCCCCATGTAATATATACAGCGTTATAATAACCCCCCCATGTAATATATACAGCGTTATAATAACCCCCCATGTAATATATACAGAGTTATAATAGATACAATGCAATAGAATGGTGGGTAATAACACATACGTATCACTCCCATCATCCCTATATCACACACCATGTATCACTCCCATCATCCCTGGGCCCAGGAGCTGACAATCTAATCCTCATCCTGGACTGTTACTCTCACCCGCTCCCCAGACAGGATTCCCCTGGTTACAGATTGCTGGGGGTTGTAGTTGGCCAGGTTCATACCTCAGTGGTCGGGTATAATTGGGGGCAGACATGGAGGTGACCCTGGGCTGGGGTGCCAGGTTATAGGGCCCGCTGTCCCCGCTCTGCTGTGTGCTTTGTATTCTCCTCCTGATGTCACTGCAGCTCTCACCATCTGCCACTGTATCAGGCCTGTCATACAAGGTCAGCGACTGCAGAGCGCCCCCTAACTGCATCTCCAGTGCCCCCAGCCCTGTAGGAATAGTCAGCACTAGTCAGGAGCCCCCACAGTTTCTAGTCTCGTCTGCAGCACACAAGTGATTCCTCCAATAGCGCTATTCCACATTCATGAATGCAATGCCAGAACTGCAGTGAATAGTGACACTTTCATAGGAAGACTAACTATAACCTTACAGGTTTATATCCCGCTGGGTTCTGCCCACTGGGGGCGCTGTAATGGGGCGACTTCTCCCTCTTCACTTTTTGTAGTGTAATTCATGCTATGACATAAGGGGGCGCTGCTGCTACATGAGCAGACTCTGAATCCTCCCCAGTGGGGGCGCTGTGTGGCTGGGGCTCTTGTGAACTTTGGCACAGGTTGTGTTTGGCGTGTCTGGTTTTCGTGGCGACTTTTCATCCCTCGCTGACCTGCACTTTTTTTTTTCCTCTTCTCTTCTCTCTTTTTGTTATTTTTTATTTGGTCTCCATTGAAGCTTTCTCTGAAGCTGGTAAGAAACGTTTCGGCATGACCCCCCCCCCCCCCAATCACCCCCGTGTCTGGTCCCAGAGGCACAAGCAGAAGCCCCTCCCACTATTACACCCCTGACTAAAATCCATTCACCCGATGACATCATCAACTGGACAAATCTCTATAGAACAATTATAATGACTCTAGTTGCATCCAAAGCTGCATCCAATATTATGCTGGTTCTAGAGACGATTTTCCTCCAGTTAAGCAGGGGATTGCCCCTCTCATGGTGCCCGCCTGGTTGTGCCTCTGGAGACGCCCCCGTTCATAGAGCTGCATGGTTTTTGTAACACCCCCCCCCCCCCCCCAGTGCCACCGCTTTGTGTGTGATGGTGTGTCATGTGACCTTGATCCTAAACTGTTGAAATAATCCACTGAACCCAACAAAGTGACGCCCCCGCGTGTGACCCTTAACACGTAACACCGCGGACTGGACATGGCGCAACATCCCCACCAGTCTGAAGCTGAGACTTGTGGTTCCCCATCAACCGAAGAGCCACAGCAAGGGTCGGATCTGTGGAAGTTGTAATTGATCCATTATATCTTGTACTCCAGTCCCAACCAGAGCTGCATTCATCATCAGAATGGGACCGTCTGGACCAAATGCTTCTCACAGCTGAGGGTTTGTTACACTGTATCCAGTCTGTGAGCAGATAGCAGCCTCAGCGCAGAGCTCTCTCCTGCCCTGACACTTTGTTACAGTGTCTCAGTCTGGAGTCCACTGACTGTTGTCTAGACTGGATGTAATTGTAACGAACCCTCAGCATTACATCAGTTGTGTTTCCATTCGCTGACGGGCAGGTCTTGGTGATGGGGAGAAATTCAGAGCATAAGATGTATTAGAACCCTATGGATTGGCCCTTTAAGAAGCTGCAGCTGTTGCATTGTAAGTATTACAGGAAGTCATGTGACCAGCAGGGCTGATATAACATTATAACCAACAATATGGCCGAGACTCTGCGCCGCCGCCCCCTACAGGTCACTTTATTGAGCTGCCCCATCCTAGTCTAGTCTGAAATGGCAGCAATCCTGCAAATACCTCCTGTCCCTTTAAATGAGACTATTGGCCCCCCGGGCCCCGTTCCTCCTCTAGTCATGTGTCGGCCATGTTTAGTATTCTACAGGTCACTGCGGGGAGGCAGGAATGTAGTGTGCCCGGGCACAGATACGGGCAGGGGGCGGCCAGGAATGTGAGGGGGGGGCCCAGAAGACAAAGCCATTGTTCTCTGCCCTGCTTTGTGTCTGGAATTAAGATGCAGATCTGGAGGTGATGCAGTGTGGCCGGAGCGCCACCTAGTGTCAGGAGAGGCCACTGCATTAGTAGGGTACAGCCCCTCCGCACCAATCAGGAACCTGTTACTACACTGAGCAGACTGCACGATTAACCCCTGCAGTACCAGCAGGTACCGGCGCACAGCGTACTGGGCAGACGCAGAAAGTGAAGAGTATCGCCCTCTGCAGGTGGAGAAGACTTATGTATCTGCCGAGGTGACGCCAGCAGCGACATTTACAGCGGACACATCCCCGCTCCTGATATGGCCGGATTATATTACAATTCTGGAGCATGTTTTCCTATAAGTCTGTCTTGTTTGGTTCCTCTGTCATTCCTCCTGGAAATGTGTGAATAATTGATATCTGGGTGTTGCCCCTGCGCTCTCTGACACTGACCAATAAGTGCTGACATTGTAAGATTGTAGGGTAACACCAGTTGTCAGTTTAATAATAATAATAATAGTCCTTTAATAGTCCCACAATGGGGAAATTCAGTGTGTTACAGCAGCAAAGATAAGATAAGATAAGCAGATACAAATACAAATACAACATGTACAGGAATGTTCCAAGGTGAGAGGCATTACATTAATAGCAGACAGACAGATAGGACGTAGCAGAGGGGGGGGGATATAACAGGCAGAGAGATATTTCAGTTCTCTGTGTGTAATGATCTCCGCTTAGGTCGGTGTTGGTTGTACAGCCTAACCGCGGTGGGGAGGAAAGACTTCCGATAGCGCTCCTTCTCACACCTAGGGTGGAGCAGTCGGTCACTGACAGTACTGCTCAGCGCGATCACAGTCTCATGCATGGGATGGGACTTCTTCTTCTGCATGGAGCTCACCACGGACAGTATCCTTCTGTCACCCACCACCTGCACTGGGTCCAGTGGGCTCCCCAGGACAGAGCTGGCCTTTCTAATCAGCTTGTTGAGTTTATTTCTGTCCCTGGTTGCTATACTGCTCCCCCAGCAGTCCACTCCAAGGAAGATGGCTGATGCCACTACAGAGTTGAAGAAAGTTCTAAGAAGTGCCCCCCGGATTCCAAAGGCTCTCAGCTTCCTAAGCAGGTAGAGCCTGCTGTGGCCCTTCCTGTACAGGGCCTCCATATGATCTGCCCAGTCCAGCTTATTATTAAGGAGCACACCCAGGTACTTATAGGTGTTCACAATCTCGATGCCCGTCCCCAGGATGTCCACTGATTTTGGAGGGCATCTGCCTTTACGGAAGTCCACCACCATCTCCTTGGTCTTCCCCGCGTTAATCTTCAGGTGGTTCCGGTGGCTCCAGTCCACAAAATCCCGGTTCAGTTCTCTGTACTCCCTGTCATCATCATCTGTGATGAGACCCACTATTGCAGAGTCGTCAGAATACTTCTGTAGGTAGCAGCTGGATGAGTTGCACCTAAAATCTGCAGTGTACAGTGTGAAGAGGAAAGGGGCGAGAACCGTACCCTGAGGTGCCCCCCGTATTACAGATCACGGTACCTGACACACAGTCTTGGGCTCTCACGTATTGAGGTCGATTTGTGAGGTAGTCTAGGATCCAGTTGGAGAGGTGGTGGTCCACTCCAGCAAGGCCCAGCTTGTCTCTCAGTAACCTGGGCTGTATGGTGTTAAAAGCACTGGAGAAGTCAAAGAACATTATTCTCACCGTGTTCCCTGGTTTCTCCAGGTGAGACAGAGCCCTGTGCAGAAGGTGGATGATGGCATCATCTACCCCAATGCCCGGCCGATAAGAAAACTGGAGGGGGTCCATAGCGGGGCTCACTAGAGGGCGGAGATGTGTGAGAACCAATCTCTCTAAGATCTTCATCAAGTGGGATGTCAGTGCTACAGGTCTGTAGTCGTTGAGGTCCATAGGGTGGGGTTTCTTTGGAACTGGTACCACACAAGAAGATTTCCATAATTCAGGGACTATTTCCTGCCTCAGGCTCATATTATACATATATGTAATTATACCACACAGCTGGTCCCCACAAGTCTTAATTAGCCTTGCACTGATGTCATCTGGCCCTGCGGCTTTCCTCGCCTTGATCTTTTTCATCTCCTTCCTCACCTGGGCCCGTGTGAAGGTCAGACTGTGGCCAGATAAAGATGGATTTCTGGATTTACTGGTCTGTTGGGAAGTGGCCGCATGGGGAGAAGTCATTGTGGTGGGGGGAGCTGAAGGACATACTGGGGTGGAAGGAGCTGGTGTGTGATCAAATCTGTTGAAGAATAGGTTTAGTTCATTAAGCCAATTAACATCTGCCTCAATCTGGCAGACAGACTGTTTATGACCCGAAATTGACTTAAGCCCCTCCCAGACCCCCCTTATGTCTTTTCTTTCCATTTGCTTTTCCATTTTTTCTTTATAACTGGCTTTTCCCTGCCTGATTTGATGCCTCAGCTCCTTTTGTACTTCCCTCAACCCCTCCTTATCTCTTGTCCTAAATGCCATCTTTTTCTCCTTAAGTAGTGTTTTTATATCAGTGATACATTTCCAGGAGGAATAATAGAGGAACGGTACTATACAGGGTTTTAAGGAAAAATGCTCCAGAAATGTTCTAATATAGAGAATACAAGGATTTACCAAAACACGTCAGTAGCGGGGGCCGATCCTCTGTAACACTCTGCGAGATGTCGGAGAATCGGAACCTGCCATGACCCGGGAAATGTCACAGCTGAGGGTTTGTGACAGGTGTATCCAGTGTAGATAAGGCTGGGTTCACACCTGCGCTTGCACTACATTCGGGGTTTCCGTTCCCCTCTTCACTGCAGGCAGGACGTTTCTCTCCGCATTTTTCCACCCTTTTCAGGCAGAAACCACATGGACCCCATTATAGTCTACGGGCTCTGCGGATTTCCCAAGGTAACCGCTTTTTTATGCGGATTAGGTTTCCCGAATGCAGATGTAAACCTAGCCTAACCTGGACTGCACCAATACATTGTAGCAGACCATCAGCTCAGGACCACTAATGTTACAATGTGTCAGTGTAGAGTGAAGGCTGAAGGTCTAGACTGGATACAATTGTAACAAACCCCACGAGGTGAGTAGGAGACGACGATCACTGACAGGCAGCAGAGATAGAACGTCACAGTATATGTGGGGTCAGGAGGGGCCTATAGTAAACAGGGCTTAGGTGGGTCGTCATAGCAACAGTCTGGGGTGGAGGGGGTTAATACTTTATTCACCAGATCTGCTGCATCTTATTTTCTTCTCTCTTCTGTGCACTATGAATATCATCATGTCTGGCCTGTGGTGTAGGGGGCGCTCTCTCTCCTCCAGCCTGGTCTCCCTTTGTTGCATGTGGTGCATGGGTATAGCTAGTGCATGCTACCGGAACGGATGGTGGACATGACATTGCAGTGTTTTGGCTTCCACCAGGGGGCGACACCGGAGGACTTCAGCAACCTGCCCCCAGAGCAAAGGCGAAAGAAGCTGCAGCAGAAGGTGGACGAGCTGAACAAAGACGTCCAGAAGGAGATCGACCAGAGGTGAGCAGAGGAGTGTCCTGTGTAGTGCTCCACCCCCATAGTGATGAATAGTGAGCGCAGCTCTGGAGTATAATACAGGATAAGTAATGTAATGTATATACACAGTGACTACACCAGCAGAATAGTGAGTGCAGCTCTGGAGTATAATACAAGATGTAACTCAGGATCAGTACAGGATAAGTAATGTAATGTATGTACACAGTGACTGTACCAGCAGAATAGTGAGCGCAGCTCTGGAGTATAATACAGGATATAACTCAGGATCAATACAGGATAAGTAATGTAATGTATGTACACAGTGACTGTACCAGCAGAATAGTGAGTGCAGCTCTGGAGTATAATACAGGATGTAACTCAGGATCAGTACAGGATAAGTAATGTATGTACACAGTGACTGTACCAGCAGAATAGTGAGTACAGCTCTGGAGTATAAACAGGGACTACAGGATAAGTAATGTAATGTATGTACACAGTGACTGCACCAGCAGAATAGTGAGCGCAGCTCTGGAGTATAATACAGGATGTAAGAAGAAACAACAAAAACTCAGGATCAGTACAGGATAAGTAATGTAATGTATGTACACAGTGACTGTACCGGCAGAATAGTGAGCGCAGCTCTGGAGTATAATACAGGATGTAACTCAGGATCAGTACAGGATAATGTAATGTATGTACACAGTGACTGCACCAGCAGAATAGTGAGCACAGCTCTGGAGTATAATACAGGATAAGTAATGTAATGTATGTACACAGTGACTGTACCAGCAGAATAGTGAGTGCAGCTCTGGAGTATAATACAGGATAAGTAAGTAAGAGACACAGAGCACCAACAAAAAGCACTCAGGATCAGTACAGGATAAGTAATGTAATGTATGTACACAGTGACTGCACCAGCAGAATAGTGAGCGCAGCTCTGGAGTATAATACAGGATGTAACTCAGGATAGTACAGGATAAGTAATGTAATGTATGTACACAGTGACTGTACCAGCAGAATAGTGAGCGCAGCTCGAGTATATTTGTTCTGTACCTGTATATATTGATGATGTCCTTACCAGCCAATCCACTTTCAGCTTGTTCTTTCATCCTGTCCTTGCTCTATACAGAGATGCGTTGACGAAGATGAAGGACGTGTACATGAAGAATCCGCAGATGGGTGACCCCGCCAGTGTTGCACAGAAACTGATAGAGATCGGTAACAACATTGAGAAGTTGAGGGTCGAGGTGCAGAAATTTGAGGTGAGCACATAATGTGCCAGGCAGCCATGTTTTGGACTCTTGGTCAGTATCTCTGGGCTTTTAGCTCCTTTTTAGCGCCCCCTATCTTTCACAATCCCATCAATAACCATTTTACCTGCCATCAGGACTGACTCCTGTACTTTAGGACCCCTCACAGCTGTGTTGGGCCCCTCACAAAGTAAATATTGCCCTCATCCTGCTCATGAGATCTCCCCAGTACTGAGGCGGCGGCGGCCATATCTGTTCATTCTGATATGTAATATGGAAAGGTTTTGCCTCAGGGCGCCATCTAGTGTGTGAGTGGGGGTAGTGGCAGTCCTGGCATGTCAGCCATGTAAGTAGTCATTGTAGTCGTGCTCATGTAGTCAGCCCCGCCTTGTTTGTAATAGTTGTATGTGTCTTTCTCAAGGGCTGGTTAGCGGAGGTCGAGGGACGACTCCCTGCACGAAACGACAACTCGCGCCGGCAGAGCGGACTGTATGAAACACAGAACACTGCGCCAGTCAATAACTGCGCACAGGACCGAGAGAGGTACAGTATAGCGGGTGTGAGGGGGCCGAGCCAGGATAAACCAGCCCATCAGGGGGCACAGCAGGGGTCCTAGGCTCCATCCACAGTCTCTTCAGGAGTGACCCAGCTTTCCCAGACTCTGAAATCACCAGTCTTAGAAAAGTCTGGACCCTATAATAGACTTTAAGGGTTATTCCCATGTCAGAGATGGAAATAACTGGGCCCTGTCCCGACCACTGCAGTCAGAGCTACGAGTTACCCCCACACTACAGGGCCAGAGTACGGCGGCAGCATTGCTCATCTGTGCCTAGGGGCGGGCGGGCGGGGGGCAGTTATATCCACCTCAGCAGAGCCTGGCCAAAATGGGAATAACCCTATGAGACTGCTTAATAAATTACACATCAGAGACCAGACCCCCCCCCCCCTAAATAAATCCAACCCCAGATCAGACCCTCCCTAAATAAATCTGACCGGAGACCAGACCCCCCCACCTAAATAAATCCAACCCCCCCTAAATAAATCCGACCGGAGACCAGACCCCCCCACCTAAATAAATCCAACCCCCCCTAAATAAATCCGACCCCCCCACCTAAATAAAACCAACCCCCCCCTAAATAAATCTGGCCCCCCCTAAATAAATCCGACCCCAGATCAGACCCCCCACCTAAATAAATCCAACCCCCCCTAAATAAATCCGACCCCCCCACCTAAATAAATCCGACCCCCCCACCTAAATAAATCCAACCCCCCCCCTAAATAAATCCGACCCCCCCCTAAATAAATCCGACCCCAGATCAGACCCCCCACCTAAATAAATCCAACCCCCCCTAAATAAATCCGACCCCAGATCAGCCCCCTAAATAAATCTGACCCCAGATCAGACCCCCTAAAAGTATCCGACCCCAGATCAGACCCCCCCACCTAAATAAATCCAACCCCCCCCCTAAATAAATCCGACCCCAGATCAGACCTCCCCTAAATAAATCCGACCCCAGATCAGACCCCCCCACCTAAATAAATCAGACCCCCCCTAAATAAATCCGACCCCAGATCAGACCCCCCACCTAAATAAATCCGACCCCAGATCAGACCCCCCCACCTAAATAAATCAGACCCCAGATCAGACCCCCCCCCCTAAATAAATCCAACCCCCCCTAAATAAATCCAACCCCCCCTAAATAAATCCGACCGGAGACCAGACCCCCCCCCTAAATAAATCCAACCCCAGATCAGACCCCCCCTAAATGTATCCGACCCCAGACCATTCTCTCCTCCAAGAGTGCTCCCCCCCTAGAGCGCCACTCTAGGCCACTGACTGCCAGCCCTGTCAACAGTGAAGAAATCAGTGTCCATGTTGTTGGTCACCCAGCTTTCCCAGGAGCAGATGCAAATGCGTGTAATAATTTGACTTGTATATTTGTTTTTCCTACACCAAATGGATGTTTTTGGGTTTATGCACCAGGAGGCTCTGGCTGAGCAGTGTGAGAGGAGATAAGGGCCCTGTGTGTACAGGTGTGTGCTCAGCTGGTGGCGCCCCCTTGTGGCTGTGGGGTGTGTTGCTATAGTGATTGTATTACTTTGCCTCTTGAGCAGTCCGGATGGGAGTTATACAGAAGATCAGAGCCAGGAGACAGAGGTGAAGGTCACGCCCACAGAATTTGACGACGACTTTGATGACGAGGAGCCCCTCCCCACCATAGGGACCTGTAAAGCCTTATACCCCTTTGACGGTAATTTCCACGTCCTCCCTGTTTGCGTCCTCGCCTGCGCATCATCGGATTTTGCGCTGACTCTTGTTTTGTCCACTCAGGTGAAAATGAAGGAACCATTTCCGTAACGGAGGGCGAAATACTGAGCGTCATAGAGGAAGACAAGGGCGACGGCTGGACGCGAATCCGGAGGAACGAGGAGGAGGAGGGCTACGTCCCCACGTCATACATTGAAGTGTATTTGGACAAAAACGCCAAAGGTGCTAAGACTTACATCTAAGCTGGTCTGCCTGTGTCTGTGCGGGGGAGGGGTGCGGCACCCCTAAAACACGTGTCTATAGACTGGCATCATGGCCGCCTCCGGGGCGAAGATCTGAGCAGAAGCTGTGACTGGATGAAAGACCCCAAACACATATAATACTGCCCATCAGAGCTCCGCCCATGTAGTGCACCTTATAATACTGCCCATCAGAGCTCCGCCCATCTAGTGCACCTTATAACACTGCCCATCAGAGCTCCGCCCATGTAGTGCACCTTATAATACTGCCCATCAGAGCTCCGCCCATGTAGTGCACCTTATAATCCTGCCCATCAGAGCTCCGCCCATCTAGTGCTCCTTATAATACTGCCCATCAGAGCTCTGCCCATCTAGTGCACCTTATAATACTGCCCATCAGAGCTCCGCCCATCTAGTGCACCTTATAATACTGCCCATCAGAGCTCTGCCCATGTAGTGCACCTTATAATACTGCCCATTAGAGCTCCGCCCATCTAGTGCACCTTATAATACTGCCCATCAGAGCTCTGCCCATGTAGTGCACCTTATAATACTGCCCATCAGAGCTCCGCCCATCTAGTGCACCTTATAATACTGCCCATCTGAGCTCCGCCCATGTAGTGCACCTATAATCCTGCCCATCAGAGCTCCGCCCATGTAGTGCACCTTATAATACTGCCCTTCAGAGCTCCGCCCATGTAGTGCACCTTATAATACTGCCCATCAGAGCTCCGCCCATCTAGTGCACCTTATAATACTGCCCATCAGAGCTCCGCCCATGTAGTGCACCTTATAATCCTGCCCATCAGAGCTCCGCCCATCTAGTGCTCCTTATAATACTGCCCATCAGAGCTCTGCCCATCTAGTGCACCTTATAATACTGCCCATCAGAGCTCCGCCCATCTAGTGCACCTTATAATACTGCCCATCAGAGCTCTGCCCATGTAGTGCACCTTATAATACTGCCCATTAGAGCTCCGCCCATCTAGTGCACCTTATAATACTGCCCATCAGAGCTCTGCCCATGTAGTGCACCTTATAATACTGCCCATCAGAGCTCCGCCCATCTAGTGCACCTTATAATACTGCCCATCTGAGCTCCGCCCATGTAGTGCACCTTATAATCCTGCCCATCAGAGCTCCGCCCATGTAGTGCACCTTATAATACTGCCCTTCAGAGCTCCGCCCATGTAGTGCACCTTATAATACTGCCCATCAGAGCTCCGCCCATGTAGTGCACCTTATAATACTGCCCATCAGAGCTCCGCCCATGTAGTGTACCTTATAATACCTCCCATCAGAGCTCTGCCCATCTAGTGCACCTTATAATACTGCCCTTCTGAGCTCCGCCCATGTAGTGCACCTTATAATCCTGCCCATCAGAGCTCCGCCCATCTAGTGCACCTTATAATACTGCCCATCAGAGCTCTGCCCATGTAGTGCACCTTATAATACTGCCCATTAGAGCTCCGCCCATCTAGTGCACCTTATAATACTGCCCATCAGAGCTCTGCCCATGTAGTGCACCTTATAATACTGCCCATCAGAGCTCCGCCCATCTAGTGCACCTTATAATACTGCCCATCAGAGCTCCGCCCATGTAGTGCACCTTATAATACTGCCCATCAGAGCTCCGCCCATGTAGTGTACCTTATAATACCTCCCATCAGAGCTCTGCCCATCTAGTGCACCTTATAATACTGCCCATCTGAGCTCCGCCCATGTAGTGCACCTTATAATCCTGCCCATCAGAGCTCCGCCCATGTAGTGCACCTTATAATACTGCCCTTCATAGCTCCGCCCATGTAGTGCACCTTATAATACTGCCCTTCAGAGCTCCGCCCATGTAGTGCACCTTATAATACTGCCCATCAGAGCTCCGCCCATGTAGTGCACCTTATAATACTGCCCATCTGAGCTCCGCCCATGTAGTGCACCTTATAATACTGCCCATCTGAGCTCCGCCCATGTAGTGCACCTTATAATACTGCCCATCAGAGCTCCGCCCATCTAGTGCACCTTATAATACTGCCCATCAGAGCTCCGCCCATCTAGTGCACCTTATAATACTGCCCATCAGAGCTCCGCCCATGTAGTGCACCTTATAATACTGCCCATTAGAGCTCCGCCCATGTAGTGCACCTTATAATACTGCCCATCTGAGCTCCGCCCATCTAATGCACCTTATAATACTGCCCATCAGAGCTCCGCCCATGTAGTGCACCTTATAATACTGCCCATCAGAGCTCCGCCCATCTAGTGCACCTTATAATACTGCCCATCAGAGCTCCGCCCATGTAGTGCACCTTATAATACTGCCCATTAGAGCTCCGCCCATGTAGTGCACCTTATAATACTGCCCATCTGAGCTCCGCCCATGTAGTGCACCTTATAATACTGCCCATCTGAGCTCCGCCCATGTAGTGCACCTTATAATACTGCCCATTAGAGCTCCGCCCATGTAGTGCACCTTATAATACTGCCCATCTGAGCTCCGCCCATGTAGTGCACCTTATAATACTGCCCATCAGAGCTCCGCCCATGTAGTGCACCTTATAATACTGCCCATCTGAGCTCCGCCCATGTAGTGCACCTTATAATACTGCCCATCAGAGCTCCGCCAATGTAGTGCACCTTATAATACTGCCCTTCAGAGCTCCGCCCATCTAGTGCACCTTATAATACTGCCCATCAGAGCTCCGCCCATGTAGTGCACCTTATAATACTGCCCATCAGAGCTCTGCCCATGTAGTGCACCTTATAATACTGCCCATTAGAGCTCTGCCCATGTAGTGCACCTTATAATACTTCCCATCAGAGCTCTGCCCATGTAGTGCACCTTATAATATTATAATACTGCCCATCAGAGCGCCGCCCATATAATGCACCTTATAAAGCTGCCCGGTCATGTCTCTGCCGTTATAGTGCACCATATATTACTGTCCTGTTATAGCACCACACTTATAGTGCACCCATACTAGTGCCCAGTCATAGCTCCGCCCTATAGTGCACTCATACTAGTGCCCAGTCATAGCTCCGCCCTATAGTGCACTCATACTAGTGCCCGGTCATAGCTCCGCCCTATAGTGCACTCATACTAGTGCCCGGTCATAGCTCCGCCCTATAGTGCACTCATACTAGTGCCCGGTCATAGCTCCGCCCTATAGTGCACTCATACTAGTGCCCGGTCATAGCTCCGCCCTATAGTGCACTCATACTAGTGCCCGGTCATAGCTCCGCCCTATAGTGCACTCATACTAGTGCCCGGTCATAGCTCTGCCCTATAGTGCACTCATACTAGTGCCGGTCATAGCACCACTATATGGTGTTCTGCGTCTCCTCCTCACCAGCGCATCTGTGGGACGGCCAAAGGGCCCCGAGGCTCCACCACTGATAACCACAGGGGGCGCCCATGTGCACTGCCGATACTGCTGGTACGTGTCCTGTTGAGCTTTGGACCCCGGATGATGAGAGTAATATCTTAGTCCATCCCGGACTATCAGACCAAACATGAAATCGGCCTAGGTCGTATCCTCACTACTGCCGCACCATCAGCCGCTGCCGCCTGTCCGTGCTCGCCGCCTCGCTGCCGCTTTTAATGGACCTTTCACCACATCCTTTAACAGGCGCCGCACTACTGATACCAGCACAGAGGGAACTTTTACCCTTACCCCTGCCATTCCCAAGCAATCAGGTGGGCGGTCCTTAGCTGGAGCAGTTAGTCTGAGAACCGCCCACCTGACATTAGGAAGCCTAATTAGCATATTGGGTGCAGAAACTAAAATAAATGACAGTGCGGGGGTCTGTGCCGGGATCAGGGGGCGGGGCCTAATATAGGCAGTGCAGGATCCTCGTTGCCGCCATGTTTGCTTGCGGTGTGTGACGCGGCGTCCCGTCTACCATGTAATATTGTGGCTCATATTTTATTTTTTATCGGGGGGGGGCGAGGCCTCCAACCTCATAATAAATAATGATATTTTTTGTACCGGTCTGCAGATTATTGCATCATAAGCGCGATGTGTGGGCGGACGTGGTCAGTACTGCATTACCTTCAGAGCTGCAATCACAATTCTGCAGCCATCAGATCTGCTTCCTCACTGCTGAGGGTTTGTTACAATGTATTCAGTGTAGACTGGCCCATTTGGACTCCAGATTGATCCGTGTTACGTTCCGTTCGCTCCTGCGTTCTGGTTTCCGTTCTTCTGGAGTCCCCATCTGCTTATAAAGCGGTTCCCCGCGGACCTTAGACATAGAGTGTAATGGGGGCCGCCGGGTTTCTCTGCATATTTTAAGCGGAATGGGGGACGCTAGTGTGACCGCACTGATACATTGTAACAAACTTTAAGTTTACATTGGATTCAACTGTAACAACCCCTCAGCTGTGGTCAGGGCAGATATTCAGCCTCTTCCCCGCAGAGATGATGTGACGGGTGGCGCCGCCGCGTCCCGCCGGTCCTTTCATGTTGGGGGGTGTGGCTTCCTTGGTCTTTATCGCTCTCTAACGTATTTCATGTGTGTTTTGTCGTAGATTCGTAGAGGTGCTGCTGATGCAAGGACCGCGGGGCGAGCTTTATACAGGAGGAAAATAAGACCCCCCCACACCCCTCCATATCAACCTGACAGTCGGACTGAGTAGCCAAAAAATATAAAACCGCCTGACCCCGACATAGGAGAAACCTGTGAGCGATACCCTAAAATGGACGCGGTTCTCAGTGTTACATTGTATCCTGGTGTATTCCTCCTCCTCCTCCTCCGTAGTCACCCCGAATTCTGCCCCCCGTCCTGGGAGTCCTCCCTGTGTCCTGTCTTAGCTGCAGATTCCAGGCTTTGCCGCCATGTTTAACCAACTAACCGCCCTGTGTGAGAGACGCCCCGACCGTATTGACACGTGTGCTTTATTTTGATCCTCCTCCATCTTCCTCTTCCTACCCCTCTTCTTTTCTTTGCTCCTCCTTCCTGCTCCTCACTTCCTGTCTGGCTGTGGCCCCTTTAAGGGCCCCTCTCACTCTTGATCACTCTTTTTTTCTGCCTGCATGCTCGCCCTGTCTCCTTGCCTATGCGCACCTTTAAGGGGCACAACCCTTAAATTATTTTGGGTTCTTAACCACGACCTGCTGCATGTGCGCCAAAAACGCGTCACCCTCTTCTATAAACACCCCCGTAGATATAAAGGGCGGGGTCAAGACGTCGGCGGTCTGCAGCTGCGCCTGGATAGTAGGCCATACACGTATAACCAGTCGCCCATCAGACCTGAACCTGTGGGGACCCCCCAAAATACGAAATTTGAGGTGCGAGGTACCATGGCGCCTCGTGCAAGGAGTGCCCCGGTCATCGGACAAACCACTAATCTGTGAAGGAAGGACTTCTGCTGCCTGAGTCTACCCGGGACAAGATGGCGGCTCCTCAGCCTCTTCTCCATGGACGAGCCAGCGGCTGGGGTTGTCACCTTTGGCGCTGGACGGACCGTTTTGGAATTGTGCAGGAGGCGGTGCCAAAATATCACTGAAATATCAACCCCCTAATATGTTTTCATTGACTTAGTCTCTTCCAGAGGGATCCGGATGTCTGTGGTCCTGTTTGTCCCCTCCAGGCTGCCGTACACTCCTGCTCCATGTTCGGATCGCTCTCACGGCTTCCAGGAGTGAATCGGTTAATGACAATATATTAGGAAGTCGTTATTTTGGTTCTTCCCTAAAAGATTCTGCAAAGTAACGCCAAAGGTGGAGCCGCCCTTTAACTCCTCCACGTTGTCCTGGCCCCTCCCCTCTGACTGTTGACTATAGAGCTTTCTGTAGATTTTAGTCTCGGTGGACAGTATATTATTGTCGGCACTGGCGGCGTCTCCAGCGTTCGCGCTCTCTTTGTGTCTCGTCTACAGAAGGATCACGATGATATTTGTTTACTTCGCCGCCGCTGCTTCCTCATCCTCAGAGTGTACAGAGTATACAGATAGAAAATATTAACCCCTCCCCCCATATAAAGTGCACTGCACCCCTCCCCCGCCCCTGATGTAAATAGGAGGAGATTTCCTCGCCAGAGCTGTTACTTGGCTATTTTCGGAGACTTTTATTCGCTGTTCTACGTAACGTTACAAGTTTGTTTGTTTTTTCTTCCCACTTTTTATGTTGTTTTTAGAGGTTTAAAAAAAAATTCTATATATAAAAATTACTGCCAAACTGTATAGATCTATTTTATTCTCCATGTTCCGGGGCGCCCGCGCTCATCCCCCTCCCCCATGTGCCATATCCTTAATACATAAAAACTCTGATGTTCAGTGTTCCTGTGCCAACAAGGGTCAGGCTCCGCCCCCACTGTAAAGGAGGCGGAGCTTAGGAGGCCAGGAGTGTGCCATTACCCAGAGGCCGGTGGGTCATAGAGCGCCCCCTATGTTATGTGGAGGGGGTGTTCACCGTTTCTCCTTCGTCCCCCCGACACCCGCACCCCAGCTGTCCGCTGGCACAGAGAAGCTTGAGAATAAGGACGTGTCCATACGCATGATACAATATGCCATTCAGTTCTGAGAACTGCCGTATCGCTGGAAATAAAAATACTACCAGAACGTTCTGGCCCCGCCTCTTATTAGACCTGGTGATGGCGTCACCCTTGGCAACCACTGGGGGGCTGTCTGATTGGTTACCATGGGTGACGCCAGTGTCAGTATGAGTGTGTGTGTAATGGGCATGCTCGATACGTTACATTGTGTCTTCTACTCCAGTCACCTCCAAAGCACAAGTTATAACTGTACAGAATAATACGTGTAATCTGTGGTCATGTGACCTGTTATTGTCTCATGGGATCCCACAGGGCATCGCTCTCTAGTGCTGGCAGAATTGTCAGTGCAGCTTTGGAAGTGACTGGAGTGTAAATCCATCCATAAAGCGGATCATAATACAATAGTATGCAGTGAGCGCCCCCTAGTGGTGGCGACAGCACCCCCAGAGTCCTGTCAGGGGACTTTGCTCAGTATCAGAAAAATGGCGGCCGGATCGCTACAAAGACTGAGAAGGAAGGTCATGTGCGGCGAGGACATGGCGGGAAACACAAGGAGGGGTTCAAAGAGCTGCCCCAAATCAGAGGGGTCCCGGGTCAGACACCCCTCCCCCATCTCACAATGACCCCACCCATGAGACGTCTCAGAATCCCAGGACGTGACAGGTGGATCAGTTTGATTTTGGCCACTACTGATGTGCGGTGAGATTTGCCTCCTTCGCTGCTGGATGGCTTTGCCTACATATAACATTGGGCCGCATAGACCACAGCAGACGTGCGGCCTGTCACCGGTTGTCAGATGTCGTATTCTCTGCCATCAACCGGGTTAAGAAAAGTTCTCAATTGTGGAAGAAATTTACCAAATTTGCAATCACCAGAAGGAAACGATCCCACAATGGATGATGTGAGGCCGTGAATATCGGGAGGTCTCTGGTGGTGACTGCACCGAGGTGTCTGATGCCTCTGCCATAGGTAACATTAGGCCTATAGTGGAGTATATAAGTGTATAAAGTACCGGCCACTATTATGGCAGACAATGTCATAGACCGCGCCATGGTGGGTGTGAGAAGTATCTTATACCGCTCACCTGCTCTTGGCCCCTTGTGTAGCCCTATGGGGCCCTCTTATAGGATATCCTCGAGCTCTAAAGCGTCTGGAAAGTAAATGACGCTCCTTCAGAGAATTGTCTTTTAGTACAATAGTGACGGGCACAAGTACTGTCCGCTGGTGCCGCTTTCTTTAAGGCCGGTGGGTGAAAACTATTCCATGTCAGAGCGCAGCGGCTGCCCTATAAATGTCAGCAGAGACGCGGCGCTCGGGGTATCTGTAAGTCACGAAACAGGATAGTAGTGTCATGAATTTCATTACTGTTCTGAGTAGATACAAAATCCTGACAGAGAGACTTATCCCCTCCCATAAGATGATGACATCACCTATATATGTCCCCCACAAGGAGATACGACTAGTGCACCACAGTAAATCTTGGTCTAGGACTAGTGCAAGGTGCTGAGTTCTCCTCTACCTGTCTCATTTTCATCTGGCAGATCCTGCAGGGTCGTAGGTCAGTGACCTCATGGGGACAGTTCAGATCCCCGTGTACACCAGAGTGATGGTTGTGCCAATTTGTGGTCAAAAAGACTTATGTTTTTTAACCAAGTGAATCAGCCAAATGCTGGAGAAACCTTGTGATGATCCCTCCGGCCGGGGTGGACTTGGTCATCTCTTATCTCATATATTTGGTGCTGCCTCCCAGTGACGTAACTAGGAATGCCTGGACCCCAAGGCAAACATTTGACATGCCCCCCCCCCCGCCGCACAAACCGCATTCCCTGCGTTCCTCCACACACTATTATGCCCCATAGTGGCTCCTGTGCACAGTATTATGCCCCATAGTGGCCCCTGCATCCGTTCAGGGGGGTCCAATTGGGGACTCCATGAACAGAAACCTAATCCGCGGTTACCCACAGACCCTATAGACTATCATGGTGTCCGCTGGGTTTCCGCCCAAAAAAGGCAGAAAAATGCGGAGAGAAAAGTCCTGCTTGCATTATAAGGAAGGAGCCCTAGGCTGGAGTGGGCCATAAGCAGGAGTTTCAGCCCCAAAGAAATATAAAGATCACTAAGTCAGACCCTCATGAATGGCGGCCACGTGAAAGGCGCCAAATAAGACACAAAATTACATATTTTAAGATTTAACTTTGCTAGTAGTATAAAGATGTACCGTGTTAGCCATAGAAAGTAGTGGAAGAGTGAAGAAATCAGACGATACCTTTTAGAGGCTAACGGAGTATATTTGATAGTAAGCTTTCGAGAGTGCTAGCTCTCTTCTTCAGACATTGTGTTACAAAAGAGAGCTAACACTCTCGAAAGCTTACTATCAAATATACTCCGTTAGCCTCTAAAAGGTATCGTCTGATTTCTTCACTCTTCCAAGATTTAACTTTTAATGAATCTAATCCGCCTGCGCTCCGTGTTGTGTCTATTTCCTAGGGTTACACAGTCCGTGTCTCGCCTGCAGACTGATACTGGAATGTTCTAAATCAACCAATCATTGGGTTTGTCGCCTCTTTTCCTAAATTTAGGATATAATCTGTAAAAATACTCAATAACTCCTCCTGTCTATGATCTAATCCTAAAATTAACTACTGAGTAATATGAG
This sequence comes from Leptodactylus fallax, assembly GCA_947044405.1. Classification (NCBI taxonomy): domain Eukaryota; kingdom Metazoa; phylum Chordata; class Amphibia; order Anura; family Leptodactylidae; genus Leptodactylus; species Leptodactylus fallax. The sequence goes on from CAMRHE010001015.1 coordinate 77,815, forward strand.
AGATAATTCTCATGACCTGCAGTATCACCCGGGTCTAGGATATAAGTGCTATAAGTCACTGACTGCACCCCATGGGTGTCCTCAGAATCCTTGTGCACAGATATCACCCATGTAACCCATTAGGGGTTAATAAAGCCGCCTCTCACGTTCCTGACACTAGGAGGATTTTATCTTACACACAATTTGGTAAATTTCTTCCAAAATTGAGAACTTTTCTTAACCCGGTTGATGGCAGAGAATACGACATCTGACAACCGGTGACAGGCCGCACGTCTGCTGTGGTCTATGTGGCCCAATGTTATATGTAGGCAAAGCCATCCAGCAGCGAAGGAGGCGAATCTCACCGCACATCAGTAGTGGCCAAAATCAAACTGATCCACCTGTCGCGTCATGTACGGGCTTTGCACAAGGGGGGAATATTGAAACGGTAAAATTCTGGGGTATCTGCCGAATCAAACTGGGAACTAGACGAGGCGAAAAACAAATTATTACAGAGAGGAGCGTGGCGGAGCGAGAGAGCCCACAGGGACTGTAGGAAGGGGTGATAGTCACTGCTTTACTATAAAGAAGGATCAGGTATACTATATATATTATAGCCAGGCTCACATATGGCGCCACCATAATTCTAGCTGTGTGATACCTGCTGTCCTGCTGTATCTCATCTTGCATCCAGGATACAGGCCCAGCTGTAACATCTGTGGTAAATGTACTGCAGGATACCATACAGAACCTGTATACCTCCATGTCCTGCCGTATCTCATCTTGTATCCAGACTACAGGCCCAGCTGTAACATCTGTGGTAAATGTACTGCAGGATACCATACAGATCCTGTATACCTCCATGTCCTGCCATATCTCATCTTGTATCCAGGCTACAGGCCCAGCTGTAACATCTGTGGTAAATGTACTGCAGGATACCATACAGAACCTGTATACCTCCATGTCCTGCCGTATCTCATCTTGTATCCAGACTACAGGCCCGGCTGTAATATCTGTGGTAAATGTACCGCAGGATACCATACAGAACCTGTATACCTCCATGTCCTGCCGTATCTCATCTTGTATCCAGACTACAGGCCCAGCTGTAACATCTGTGGTAAATGTACTGCAGGATACCATACAGATCCTGTATACCTCCATGTCCTGCCGTATCTCATCTTGTATCCAGACTACAGGCCCAGCTGTAACATCTGTGGTAAATGTACTGCAGGATACCATACAGAACCTGTATACCTCCATGTCCTGCCGTATCTCATCTTGTATCCAGACTACAGGCCCAGCTGTAACATCTGTGGTAAATGTACTGCAGGATACCATAAAGAACCTGTATACCTCCATGTCCTGCCGTATCTCATCTTGTATCCAGGCTACAGGCCCAGCTGTAACATCTGTGGTAAATGTACTGCAGGATACCATACAGAACCTATATACCTCCATGTCCTGCCGTATCTCATCTTGTATCCAGACTACAGGCCCAGCTGTAACATCTGTGGTAAATGTACTGCAGGATACCATACAGAACCTGTATACCTCCATGTCCTGCCGTATCTCATCTTGTATCCAGGACTACAGGCCCAGCTGTAACATCTGTGGTAAATGTACTGCAGGATACCATACAGAACCTGTATACCTCCATGTCCTGCCGTATCTCATCTTGTATCCAGACTACAGGCCCGGCAGTAACATCTGTGGTAAATGTACTGTAGGATACCATACAGAACCTGTATACCTCCATGTCCTGCCGTATCTCATCTTGTATCCAGACTACAGGCCCGGCTGTAACATCTGTGGTAAATGTACTGCAGGATACCATACAGAACCTGTATACCTCCATGTCCTGCCGTATCTCATCTTGTATCCAGACTACAGGCCCGGCTGTAACATCTGTGGTAAATGTACTGCAGGATACCATACAGAACCTGTATACCTCCATGTCCTGCCGTATCTCATCTTGTATCCAGACTACAGGCCCGGCTGTAACATCTGTGGTAAATGTACTGCAGGATACCATACAGAACCTGTATACCTCCATGTCCTGCCGTATCTCATCTTGTATCCAGACTACAGGCCCGGCTGTAACATCTGTGGTAAATGTACTGCAGGATACCATACAGAACCTGTATACCTCCATGTCCTGCCGTATCTCATCTTGTATCCAGGCTACAGGCCCAGCTGTAACATCTGTGGTAAATGTACTGCAGGATACCATACAGATCCTGTATACCTCCATGTCCTGCCATATCTCATCTTGTATCCAGACTACAGGCCCGGCTGTAACATCTGTGGTAAATGTACTGCAGGATACCATACAGAGCCTGTATACCTCCATGTCCTGCCGTATCTCATCTTGTATCCAGACTACAGGTCCAGCTGTAACATCTGTGGTAAATGTACTGCAGGATACCATACAGAGCCTGTATACCTCCATGTCCTGCCGTATCTCATCTTGTATCCAGGCTACAGGCCCAGCTGTAACATCTGTGGTAAATGTACTGCAGGATACCATACAGAACCTGTATACATCCATGTCCTGCCGTATCTCATCTTGTATCCAGGCTACAGGCCCAGCTGTAACATCTGTGGTAAATGTACTGCAGGATACCATACAGAGCCTGTATACCTCCATGTCCTGCCGTATCTCATCTTGTATCCAGGCTACAGGCCCAGCTGTAATATCTGTGGTAAATGTACTGCAGGATACCATACAGAGCCTGTATACCTCCATGTCCTGCCGTATCTCATCTTGTATCCAGACTACAGGCCCGGCTGTAACATCTGTGGTAAATGTACTGCAGGATACCATACAGAGCCTGTATACCTCCATGTCCTGCCGTATCTCATCTTGTATCCAGACTACAGGCCCAGCTGTAACATCTGTGGTAAATGTACTGCAGGATACCATACAGAACCTGTATACCTCCATGTCCTGCCGTATCTCATCTTGTATCCAGACTACAGGCCCGGCTGTAACATCTGTGGTAAATGTACTGCAGGATACCATACAGAGCCTGTATACCTCCATGTCCTGCCGTATCTCATCTTGTATCCAGACTACAGGCCCAGCTGTAACATCTGTGGTAAATGTACTGCAGGATACCATACAGATCCTGTATACCTCCATGTCCTGCCGTATCTCATCTTGTATCCAGGCTACAGGCCCAGCTGTAACATCTGTGGTAAATGTACCGCAGGATACCATACAGAACCTGTATACCTCCATGTCCTGCCGTATCTCATCTTGTATCCAGGCTACAGGCCCAGCTGTAACATCTGTGGTAAATGTACTGCAGGATACCATACAGATCCTGTATACCTCCATGTCCTGCCTGTATCTCATCTTGTATCCAGACTACAAATCCAGCTGTAACATCTGTGGTAAATGTACTGCAGGATACCATACAGAACCTGTATACCTCCATGTCCTGCCGTATCTCATCTTGTATCCAGACTACAGGCCCAGCTGTAACATCTGTGGTAAATGTACCGCAGGATACCATACAGAACCTGTATACCTCCATGTCCTGCCGTATCTCATCTTGTATCCAGACTACAGGCCCGGCTGTAACATCTGTGGTAAATGTACTGCAGGATACCATACAGATCCTGTATACCTCCATGTCCTGCCGTATCTCATCTTGTATCCAGACTACAGGCCCAGCTGTAACATCTGTGGTAAATGTACCGCAGGATACCATACAGAACCTGTATACCTCCATGTCCTGCCGTATCTCATCTTGTATCCAGACTACAGGCCTGGCTGTAACATCTGTGGTAAATGTACTGCAGGATACCATACAGATCCTGTATACCTCCATGTCCTGCCGTATCTCATCTTGTATCCAGACTACAGGCCCAGCTGTAACATCTGTGGTAAATGTACCGCAGGATACCATACAGAACCTGTATACCTCCATGTCCTGCCGTATCTCATCTTGTATCCAGACTACAGGCCCGGCTGTAACATCTGTGGTAAATGTACTACAGGATACCATACAGATCCTGTATACCTCCATGTCCTGCCTGTATCTCATCTTGTATCCAGACTACAAATCCAGCTGTAACATCTGTGGTAAATGTACTGCAGGATACCATACAGAACCTGTATACCTCTATGTCCTGCTGTATCTCATCTTGTATCCAGAGTACAGGCCCAGCTGTAACATCTGTGGTAAATGTACTGCAGGATACCATACAGTGCCTGTATGCCTCCATGTCCTGCCGTATCTCATCTTGTATCCAGACTACAGGCCCGGCAGTAACATCTGTGGTAAATGTACTGCAGGATACCATACAGAACCTGTATACCTCCATGTCCTGCCGTATCTCATCTTGTATCCAGACTACAGGCCCAGCTGTAACATCTGTGGTAAATGTACTGCAGGATACCATACAGAACCTGTATACCTCCATGTCCTGCCGTATCTCATCTTGTATCCAGGCTACAGGCCCGGCTGTAACATCTGTGGTAAATGTACTGCAGGATACCATACAGAACCTGTATACCTCCATGTCCTGCCGTATCTCATCTTGTATCCAGACTACAGGCCCGTCTGTAACATCTGTGGTAAATGTACTGCAGGATACCATACAGAACCTGTATACCTCCATGTCCTGCCGTATCTCATCTTGTATCCAGACTACAGGCCCAGCTGTAACATCTGTGGTAAATGTACCGCAGGATACCATACAGAACCTGTATACCTCCATGTCCTGCCGTATCTCATCTTGTATCCAGACTACAGGCCCGGCTGTAACATCTGTGGTAAATGTACCGCAGGATACCATACAGAACCTGTATACCTCCATGTCCTGCCGTATCTCATCTTGTATCCAGACTACAGGTCCAGCTGTAACATCTGTGGTAAATGTACTGCAGGATACCATACAGAACCTGTATACCTCCATGTCCTGCCGTATCTCATCTTGTATCCAGACTACAGGCCCAGCTGTAACATCTGTGGTAAATGTACTGCAGGATACCATACAGAACCTGTATACCTCCATGTCCTGCCGTATCTCATCTTGTATCCAGACTACAGGCCCAGCTGTAACATCTGTGGTAAATGTACCGCAGGATACCATACAGAACCTGTATACCTCCATGTCCTGCCGTATCTCATCTTGTATCCAGACTACAGGCCCAGCTGTAACATCTGTGGTAAATGTACCGCAGGATACCATACAGAACCTGTATACCTCCATGTCCTGCCGTATCTCATCTTGTATCCAGACTACAGGTCCAGCTGTAACATGTGTGGTAAATGTACTGCAGGATACCATACAGAATCTGTATACCTCCATGTCCTGCCGTATCTCATCTTGTATCCAGACTACAGGCCCAGCTGTAACATCTGTGGTAAATGTACCGCAGGATACCATACAGAGTCTGTATACCTCCATGTCCTGCCGTATCTCATCATGTATCCAGACTATAGGCCCGGCTGTAACATCCGTGGGGAAATGTACTGCAGGATACCATACAGAACCTGTATACCTCCATGTCCTGCCGTATCTCATCTTGTATCCAGACTACAGGCCCGGCTGTAACATCTGTGGTAAATGTACTGCAGGATACCATACAGAACCTGTATACCTCCATGTCCTGCCGTATCTCATCTTGTATCCAGACTACAGGCCCAGCTGTAACATCTGTGGTAAATGTACTGCAGGATACCATACAGAACCTGTATACCTCCATGTCCTGCCGTATCTCATATCGTATCCAGGCTACAGGCCCGGCTGTAACATCTGTGGTAAATGTACTGCAGGATACCATACAGAGTCTGTATACCTCCATGTCCTGCCGTATCTCATCTTGTATCCAGACTACAGGCCCGGCTGTAACATCTGTGGTAAATGTACTGCAGGATACCATACAGAACCTGTATACCTCCATGTCCTGCCGTATCTCATCTTGTATCCACGCTACAGGCCCAGCTGTAACATCTGTGGTAAATGTACCGCAGGATACCATACAGAACCTGTATACCTCCATGTCCTGCCGTATCTCATCCTGTATCCAGACTACAGGTCCGGCTGTAACATCTGTGGTAAATGTACTGCAGGATACCATACAGAACCTGTATACCTCCATGTCCTGCCGTATCTCATCTTGTATCCAGACTACAGGCCCGGCTGTAACATCTGTGGTAAATGTACTGCAGGATACCATACAGATCCTGTATACCTCCATGTCCTGCCGTATCTCATCTTGTATCCAGGCTACAGGTCCAGCTGTAACATCTGTGGTAAATGTACTGCAGGATACCATACAGAACCTGTATACCTCCATGTCCTGCCGTATCTCATCCTGTATCCAGACTACAGGTCCGGCTGTAACAACTGTGGTAAATGTACTGCAGTGGCGTAAATACCACAGTGGCAACGATAGCGGCTGCCACAGGGACCAGGACATTAGGGGGTTGCAAGCAGCACTTTCCTCTCCACATGTTTCCTGCGGAACCAAGCGGAGACCACACGGACCCCATTATAGTCTATGGGGTCCGCGGGTTTCCCAGGTAACCGGTTTTTTTATGTGTATAGGTTTCTGTTCGGGGGGTCCCCAAGCAGACTGCCCGAATGGAAACCCGAACGCAGATGTGAACCGGGCCTTAGAGGATTGTCTCTATTGGATACATTTGCACCAGACCCTCAGCTGTGACAAGTATTAGGTGATGACACATTTTCAGTTTTTGAGTCTTTTCATCCACAGACAGGAAACAGAAAATTATTAGGATTAGAAAAAAGTTGTATTATATGGGGGGGGGTCCTCTTGTAGCCCCCCTGTCAGTTTTAGGGGGGTCATTTGGCGGACACAGTTTTGGCTGTAGATCCGTAGAGTCTCTCTAATCCTGGTTACACAAGTTCCTGCCGGAGCAGCGCTCATAATTATCCCAATATTATCAACGCGCTGGATAATCAGAAGTGTCAGCTGCCGCCTTGTGTTAGGGCAGAACATCTCATCTCACCCCACACCCCAAACACCTGAGAATTTGGGGCGAGACAAGATCTCCACAGCTGCTGTTTACAACAAAGCCATGGCCATAAGTAATGAGGTGAATGGAGGTCATGTGACCGGCGGCTGCCCCCGACCTGTCCTGAAAATACTGCTGCTGTGTGTAACCTTGACTGAGACATTGTCACAAAGCTTCAGAGGTGAGGGGGATTATGTCTGCTCAGGTTCTCAGCCCCTGAATATTCCCAATCAGTGACAGTAAGCAGAGATCTAGAAGATGGCGCGGTCCACGAGGACGTCCTATTATATAGAAAGTACAATATTAATCCAAAAAGTTCTAGATCATCTGTAATAAAGACCTGTGAGGGTGAAGAAGCTTCTGGAAGGCAGAGACATATACACTGGATATACAAGTATACACTGCTGGTCTGGATTATCAGATGCCAGATTAAAGATGTCACAGAGGAATAAGAAAGTCCAGAAATCCTCATAGAGGTCACAGCAGTGACAAAGAGACAACTCCACAGCTGTGCAGGTGACAGGGGTGACCCGGGGAATTGTACATGAGGGGGGTGAAGGTTACGCTTAGAGCTGGAAGGTTTGGGACTTGGTTGTTGTCCAGCGCTGTTGCAACCTGCTGACATGTCTGTGCCCCTCACTAGTCAGATGATCGCGGCGGCAAACAAAGAGTGCAGCGGCCTTGACTCCGGACAGAGCAGCGAACAAGACACAGTGTATCATCCCCGACTGCAATATGGGGGGACATGTGACAGCAACGAAATAGAGAGGGGCGGGGAGGGAGCCATTCAGGAATGCAAGAGCCAGCCTCTCCTGACATGGCTGATAACAGATAGTAATAGATTGTATTCCCCTGTCCTACAGTCGGCCTCTCCTGACATGGCTGATAACAGATAGTAATAGATTGTAGTCCCCTGTCCTACAGTCGGCCTCTCCTGACATGGCTGATAACAGATAGTAATAGATTGTATTCTCCTGTCCTACAGTCGGCCTCTCCCCTCCTGACATGGCTGATAACAGATAGTAATAGATTGTATTCCCCTGTCCTACAGTCGGCCTCTCCCCTCCTGACATGGCTGATAACAGATAGTAATAGATTGTAGTCCCCTGTCCTACAGTCGGCCTCTCCTCTCCTGACATGGCTGATAACAGATAGTAATAGATTGTATTCCCCTGTCCTACAGTCGGCCTCTCCCCTCCTGACGTGACTGATAACAGATAGTAATAGATTGTATTCCCCTGTCCTACAGTCGGCCTCTCCCCTCCTGACATGGCTGATAACAGATAGTAATAGATTGTATTCCCCTGTCCTACAGTCGGCCTCTCCCCTCCTGACATGACTGATAACAGATAGTAATAGATTGTATCCCCTGTCCTACAGTCGGCCTCTCCCCTCCTGACGTGGCTGATAACAGATAGTAATAGATTGTATTCCCCTGTCCTACAGTCGGCCTCTCCCCTCCTGACGTGGCTGATAACAGATAGTAATAGATTGTATTCCCCTGTCCTACAGTCGGCCTCTCCCCTCCTGACATGGCTGATAACAGATAGTAATAGATTGTATTCCCCTGTCCTACAGTCGGCCTCTCCTGACATGGCTGATAACAGATAGTAATAGATTGTATTCCCCTGTCCTACAGTCGGCCTCTCCCCCTCCTGACATGGCTGATAACAGATAGTAATAGATTGTATTCCCCTGTCCTACAGTCGGCCTCTCCTCTCCTGACATGGCTGATAACTGATAGTAATAGATTGTATTCCCCTGTCCTACAGTCGGCCTCTCCTGACATGGCTGATAACAGATAGTAATAGATTGTATTCCCCTGTCCTACAGTCGGCCTCTCCCCCCTGACATGGCTGATAACAGATAGTAATAGATTGTAGTCACCTGTCCTACAGTCGGCCTCTCCCCCTGACGTGGCTGATAACAGATAGTAATAGATTGTATTCCCCTGTCCTACAGTCGGCCTCTCCTGACATGGCTGATAACAGATAGTAATAGATTGTATTCCCCTGTCCTACAGTCGGCCTCTCCCCTCCTGACATGGCTGATAACAGATAGTAATAGATTGTATTCCCCTGTCCTACAGTCGGCCTCTCCCCTCCTGACATGGCTGATAACAGATAGTAATAGATTGTATTCCCCTGTCCTACAGTCGGCCTCTCCTCTCCTGACATGACTGATAACAGATAGTAATAGATCGTATTCCCCTGTCCTACAGTCGGCCTCTCCTCTCCTGACGTGGCTGATAACAGATAGTAATAGATTGTATTCCCCTGTCCTACAGTCGGCCTCTCCTCTCCTGACATGACTGATAACAGATAGTAATAGATTGTATTCCCCTGTCCTACAGTCGGCCTCTCCTCTCCTGACATGGCTGATAACAGATAGTAATAGATTGTATTCCCCTGTCCTACAGTCGGCCTCTCCCCTCCTGACATGGCTGATAACAGATAGTAATAGATTGTATTCCCCTGTCCTACAGTCGGCCTCTCCTCTCCTGACATGGCTGATAACAGATAGTAATAGATTGTATTCCCCCGTCCTACAGTCGGCCTCTCCCCTCCTGACGTGGCTGATAACAGATAGTAATAGATTGTATTCCCCCGTCCTACAGTCGGCCTCTCCCCTCCTGACGTGGCTGATAACAGATAGTAATAGATTGTATTCCCCTGTCCTACAGTCGGCCTCTCCTCTCCTGACATGGCTGATAGCAGATAGTAATAGATTGTATTCCCCTGTCCTACAGTCGGCCTCTCCCCTCCTGACATGGCTTATAACAGATAGTAATAGATTGTAGTCACCTGTCCTACAGTCGGCCTCTCCCCTCCTGACATGGCTTATAACAGATAGTAATAGATTGTATTCCCCTGTCCTACAGTCGGCCTCTCCCCTCCTGACATGGCTGATAACAGATAGTAATAGATTGTATTCCCCTGTCCTACAGTCGGCCTCTCCCCTCCTGACATGGCTGATAACAGATAGTAATACATTGTATTCCCCTGTCCTACAGTCGGCCTCTCCCCTCCTGACATGGCTGATAACAGATAGTAATAGATTGTAGTCACCTGTCCTACAGTCGGCCTCTCCCCCCTGACGTGGCTGATAACAGATAGTAATAGATTGTATTCCCCTGTCCTACAGTCGGCCTCTCCTCCTGACATGGCTGATAACAGATAGTAATAGATTGTATTCCCCTGTCCTACAGTCGGCCTCTCCCCTCCTGACATGGCTGATAACAGATAGTAATAGATTGTATTCCCCTGTCCTACAGTCGGCCTCTCCCCTCCTGACATGGCTGATAACAGATAGTAATAGATCGTATTCCCCTGTCCTACAGTCGGCCTCTCCTCTCCTGACATGACTGATAACAGATAGTAATAGATCGTATTCCCCTGTCCTACAGTCGGCCTCTCCTCTCCTGACGTGGCTGATAACAGATAGTAATAGATTGTATTCCCCTGTCCTACAGTCGGCCTCTCCTCTCCTGACATGACTGATAACAGATAGTAATAGATTGTATTCCCCTGTCCTACAGTCGGCCTCTCCTCTCCTGACATGGCTGATAACAGATAGTAATAGATTGTATTCCCCTGTCCTACAGTCGGCCTCTCCCCTCCTGACATGGCTGATAACAGATAGTAATAGATTGTATTCCCCTGTCCTACAGTCGGCCTCTCCTCTCCTGACATGGCTGATAACAGATAGTAATAGATTGTATTCCCCCGTCCTACAGTCGGCCTCTCCCCTCCTGACGTGGCTGATAACAGATAGTAATAGATTGTATTCCCCCGTCCTACAGTCGGCCTCTCCCCTCCTGACGTGGCTGATAACAGATAGTAATAGATTGTATTCCCCTGTCCTACAGTCGGCCTCTCCCTCTCCTGACATGGCTGATAGCAGATAGTAATAGATTGTATTCCCCTGTCCTACAGTCGGCCTCTCCCCTCCTGACATGGCTTATAACAGATAGTAATAGATTGTAGTCACCTGTCCTACAGTCGGCCTCTCCCCTCCTGACATGGCTTATAACAGATAGTAATAGATTGTATTCCCCTGTCCTACAGTCGGCCTCTCCCCTCCTGACATGGCTGATAACAGATAGTAATAGATTGTATTCCCCTGTCCTACAGTCGGCCTCTCCCCTCCTGACATGGCTGATAACAGATAGTAATAGATTGTATTCCCCTGTCCTACAGTCGGCCTCTCCCCTCCTGACATGGCTGATAACAGATAGTAATAGATTGTATTCCCCTGTCCTACAGTCAGCCTCTCCTCTCCTGACATGGCTGATAACAGATAGTAATAGTTTGTATTCCCCTGTCCTACAGTCGGCCTCTCCCCTCCTGACATGGCTGATAACAGATAGTAATAGATTGTATTCCCCTGTCCTACAGTCGGACTCTCCCCTCCTGACATGGCTGATAACAGATAGTAATAGATTGTATTCCCCTGTCCTACAGTCGGCCTCTCCTCTCCTGACATGGCTGATAACAGATAGTAATAGATTGTATTCCCCTGTCCTACAGTCGGCCTCTCCCCTCCTGACGTGGCTGATAACAGATAGTAATAGATTGTATTCCCCTGTCCTACAGTCGGCCTCTCTCCTCCTGACATGGCTGATAACAGATAGTAATAGATTGTATTCCCCTGTCCTACAGTCGGCCTCTCCTCTCCTGACATGGCTGATAACAGATAGTAATAGATTGTATTTTTCTACCCCCACCACATTTTGCCTCCTTTTGGTGTCACTTTTGTACATTTGGAGAATAACTGCGGTGAAGTGTTATGCAAATGAGGCAATTGGTGCACTGGGGGCGGACCTTCATCCCTGGGAGCAATGCTCCTGTTACTTACACCCCATGCAGTTGATCCTCTCCATCATCCAACCTACTTGAATGGTCTGAGCATTGCTCCCAGGGATTAAGGCCCACCTCCAGTGCACTAATTGCCTCATTTGCATAACACTTCAGTGTTGTTTTTGTCCGACTCTACATCAGTTGACATAGGTGTGATGAGGGGGTGTCAGGCGGGTACAGTTGGGGCCCCTGTCATGTGTCTGGGGTATTATAGTATATATTATACATGTCCCTATAGTCTCCTGGGCACTGTCAGCGCCTCTGCTGGTGCTGCGGGGACACTACAATCTGGGCTCCTTGTGGTTCATCCACCACTCAGGGTCTATGTAAAGCTGAGTGACGTCTCCTGTGAGCACAATGATGGTGGTTGTTGATTGGCATCCTGTAGGAGACCCCTGGGGAGGGGGTAGGGAAGGGTCTGGATTTTGGCTTCTAGTTCCTGCATCCAGTGATTCGGGCGTCACCTGCCCATTTCCCAATTCTCTGCCCCCTCCCCTTTGCCCTTCCTGGCGGCCGCCTTGCTCTGTTTGATCTGTGGTCACATTGTCTTCTTTCCAAATCCCACATCACATGGTCGACATCTCGCTGTGAGGTCAGAGGTCACATCATCAACCGAGGGAAAGAACAAATCTGAGGCAGTGGGAAATACCATGAAACCCCCAATTATCTAGACTGACACATTGTAACAAACTATCAGGGCAGGTTCCTGGTGGGTGCAGCTCACAGAGGATTGTCTAGACTGGATACAACTGTAACAAACCCTCAACTGTGAGCAGTATCAGGATGGATATGATGAATATTCCCATTTACTGACTGTACCAGAGATCTGATTATAGAGAAGTGGAGCGGAGCCACTGGGGCCCCTAGAAGTCTGTTGTCTCTAGGGCCCCTCATTATAGCAGGAGAATAACCAAATAACACATCCCCCTTACTGCAGAGGTACCCCAATAGTATGACCCCCAAACCTATCCCCAGAACAACACACTGAGACCTTGTTATGGAGACCCCTGCGGCTGACACCCTGTTATAGTGGCCACCTGCGGCTGACACCCTGTTATAGTGGACACCGATGGCTGACACCCTGTTACAGTGGACACCGGCGGCTGACACCCTGTTATAGTGGCCATCTGCAGCTGACACGCTGTTATAGTGGACACCGCGGCTGACACCCTGTTATAGTGGCCATCTGCAGCTGACACGCTGTTATAGTGGACACCGCGGCTGACACCCTGTTACAGTGGAAACCGGCGGCTGACACCCTGTTATAGTGGCCATCTGCGGCTGACACCCTGTTATAGTGGACACCGGCGGCTGACACCCTGTTACAGTGGACATCTGCGGCTGACACCCTGTTATAGTGGCCATCTGCGGCTGACACCCTGTTATAGTGGACATCTGCGGCTGACACCCTGTTATAGTGGCCATCTGCGGCTGACACCCTGTTATAGTGGACATCTGCAGCTGACACCCTGTTATAGTGGACATCTGCAGCTGACACGCTGTTATAGTGGACACCGCGGCTGACACCCTGTTATAGTGGACACCGCGGCTGACACCCTATAGGGACACCGCGGCTGACACCCTGTTATAGTGGACACCGCGGCTGACACCCTGTTATAGTGGACATCTGCGGCTGACACCCTGTTATAGTGGACACCGCGGCGCACCCTGTTACAGTGCACTGCGGCTGACACCCTGTTATAGTGGACATCTGCGGCTGACACCCTGTTATAGTGGACACCGCGGTGACACCCTGTATAGTGGACACCGGGCGACACCCTGGGCACCGCGGCTGACACCCTGTTATAGTGGACATCCGCGGCTGACACCCTGTTATAGTGGACACCGCGGCTGACACCCTGTTATAGTGGACACCGCGGCTGACACCCTGTTATAGTGGACATCTGCGGCTGACACCCTGTTATAGTGGACATCTGCGGCTGACACCCTGTTATAGTGGCCATCTCGGCTGACACCCTGTTATAGTGGACATCTGCAGCTCGCACCCTGTTACAGGGGCCATATATGGCTGACACCCTGTTACCGGGGACACCGGTGGCTGACACCCTGTTACCGGGGACACATCGGTTGTTATGGAGATGTATGTGCTGTGGAGATTGACTGATACAATGTAACAAGCGCCTTGCAGAAGCTGATGAATGGCTCCAGGCAGGACATAATTAATATGATGGTGATTATTTCCAGAACTATCCAGGTTGGAGGATGAGAGATTCCCAGGTGAGTCCCCCCCACCCCCCATTACTGGGGCAGGCGGTGTTGTAAGAGCAGGCAGTGGGGCAGGTACTGGGCACATGACATCACGTCCACACCCCCTGCCCTCCCCTGCCTGTCACTGCTATGTAAGGATCTGGAGCAGCCAGGAGGCAGCAGCTCAGGATCCAGCAGCGGCAGCACAGTAAGTACCTGCACCCCTGACACCTCTACTGCCCCTGACACCTCTGCCTGCTGCCCCTGACACCTCTGCCTGATGCCCCTGACACCTCTGCCTGATGCTCCTGACACCCCTGCCTGATGCCCCTTACACCCCTGCCTGATGCCCCTGACACCCCTGCCTGATGCCCCTGACACCTCTGCCTGATGCCCCTGACACCCCTGCCTGATGCCCCTGACACCCCTGCCTGATGCCCCTGACACCTCTTCCTGATGCCCCTGACACCCCTGCCTGATGCCCCTGACACCTCTTCCTGATGCCCCTGACACCCCTGCCTGATGCCCCTGACACCCCTGCCTGATGCCTCTGACACCTCTTCCTGATGCCCCTGACACCTCTGCCTGCTGCCCCTGACACCTCTGCCTGATGCCCCTGACACCTCTGCCTGCTGCCCCTGACACCTCTGCCTGCTGCCCCTGACACCTATGCTTGATGCCCCTGACACCTCTACTGCCCCTGACACCTCTGCCTGACACCTCTGCTGCCCCTCTCCTTCCTGCCTTAGTCTTTAGTTAGCCTGTGGCTATCCACGTGCTGCAGAACTACCACCCCCATCATCCAGCCTTCCACTTCCTCTTGCCCTGGACATGTTGCTGTATCTTGTAGATTCCTTCAGGACTTTAAGTCAGTTCCATGGTCTCTCCCTGATGCAAGTGGTTGTGATGTAGCAGGGAGTTACTGTGTGAGCTCCTGCCCTGTATATAGTGATGGCTGGTACTTGTGGTGCTGCAGATGGTGGTTGTTGGGCTTTCAGCTGTGTGTGCAGTATATAGCGGTGGTAATGATCAGGGCACGTTGTGTCCTCTGTATACTGCTGACCGTCTGGGCCATGTTCACACCTGTATCAGAGTCTCAGCACTAAATGTACAATGTGCCCCATTATAGTCAGGGGGGTGTTCGGGATCTGGTGCTGTCTGTCATTTGGATTTCATTTTTGGTGGTGTGATGATTCTGCGGTTGCCATGACGGCGGCGGCCATTGTTGTGGTGTTTCCTGCCTAGTAATAGAGCTGAAGGGGTCATCAGGGGCAATATTTTTCTCATATGGTTCAGAATGGGTTAAATTTATACACTGATAATTAGACAGGATTAGTAAATCTGCCCCCTAGCATGTGGTGAGTGTCAGAGCGCCCCTTGAGGTGTCTGCAGGTGGTTTCCTGTTTTATGGATTATATTGGGGTATTACAGGCCCCTCATCTGCCCCATATCAGATTATCACTGGGGTAAGTGTCATCAGTGTTCTATGTGGTGCTATGTGCAGACACCAGGTGTGACCACTAGATGGGGCTGTAGAAGCTTCACCAGCCGTTTCACTTCGTAGGATGAAAACTGTAAGTCTGAATGGGCACCAATCCCATATACCGCAGAATGTCCTAAAGTCTGAATCCGGGTGTATATGTCATGTTCAATCCTATCACACACACTCATTACATTTTCAATCATCCAGTTCTGTAAAAGTGTGAATAACTTATAGTTACATGTGCCTCTGGGAAAGCTGAATGACTGTGTTTGTATATATGTAATTTACTATAGACTTCTGGGTAACTGCTCCAGTTAGGATTACTGCAGACAGAGAACATTGTGTAAGCCTTACATTGTGGATTCTCCTCTCTTAATTCCCTTCGAGTCACTTTGACTTTTGCACTTTAACAATATAAAAGGAAGATCTGACACTGATACGTCCTGACAAGTGTTCACACCCTGCATTATTACACCGCACCAGGGCAGACGCAGCAGGAATCATACAAGTCCTATCCTGGAATCTCAGACAGTCAAATTCCAAATATGAGGAAACCAGAGCAGCGTCCTGTCTATAATGTCAGGTGACAACTATATACCGCCACTATAGGATGTATATACATGACTGCAGCGGGCACTGCCCAACCTACAAGCACAACTCTACCTGCAGAGTGCAAAACCTCGAATAGAAGCAGAGTCAGACATGTGACGGGTCTATAAACTCTGTACATATAATACTGCCCTTATATACAAAAAGAACTATTATAATACTCCCTCCTATGTACAAGAATATAACTACTATAATACTGCTCCTATGTACAAGAATATAACTACTATAATACTGCTCCTATGTACAAGAATATAACTACTATAATACTGCCCCCTATGTACAAGAATATAACTACTATAATACTGCTCCTATGGACAAGAATATAACTACTATAATACTACTCCTATGTACAAGAATATAACTACTATAATACTGCCTCCTATGTACAAGAATATAACTACTATAATACTGCTATGTACAAGAATATAACTACTATAATACTACCTCCTATGTACAAGAATATAACTACTATAATACTACTCCTATGTACAAGAATATAACTACTATAATACTGCTCCTATGTACAATAATATAACTACTATAATACTGCTCCTATGTACAAGAATATAACTACTATAATACTACTCCTATGTACAAGAATATAACTACTATAATACTGCTCCTATGTACAAGAATATAACTACTATAATACTACTCCTATGTACAAGAATATAACTACTATAATACTACTCCTATGTACAAGAATATAACTACTATAATACTGCTCCTATGTACAATAATATAACTACTATAATACTGCTCCTATGTACAAGAATATAACTACTATAATACTGCTCCTATGTACAAGAATATAACTACTATAATACTGCCCCTATGTACAAGAATATAACTACTATAATACTACCTCCTATGTACAATAATATAACTACTATAATACTGCTCCTATGTACAAGAATATAACTACTATAATACTGCTCCTATGTACAAGAATATAACTACTATAATACTACTCCTATGTACAAGAATATAACTACTATAATACTACTCCTATGTACAAGAATATAACTACTATAATACTACCCCCTAGGTACAAGAATATAACTGCTATAATACTGCTCCTATGTACAAGAATATAACTGCTATAATACTACTCCTATGTACAAGAATATAACTACTATAATACTGCTCTTATGTACAAGAATATAACTACTATAATACTGCCCCTATGTACAAGAATATAACTACTATAATACTACTCCTATGTACAAGAATATAACTACTATAATACTACCCCCTATGTACAAGAATATAACTGCTATAATACTGCTCCTATGTACAAGAATATAACTGCTATAATACTACTCCTATGTACAAGACTACTATAAACCCTAGTACGTATAACACTATAATACTGCTCCTATGTACAAGAATATAACTACTATAATACTGCTCCTATGTACAAGAATATAACTACTATAATACTGCTGCTATGTACAAGAATATAACTACTATAATACTATCCTATGTACAAGAATATAACTACTATAATACTGCTCCTATGTACAAGAATATAACTACTATAATACTACCTCCTATGTACAAGAATATAACTACTATAATACTACCTCCTATGTACAAGAATATAACTACTATAATACTACTCCTATGTACAAGAATATAACTACTATAATACTACTCCTATGTACAAGAATATAACTGCTATAATACTGCTCCTATGTACAAGAATATAACTACTATAATACTACCCCCTATGTACAAGAATATAACTACTATACTACCTCCTATGTACAAGAATATAACTACTATAATACTGCTCCTATGTACAAGAATATAACTACTATAATACTACCTCCTATGTACAAGAATATAACTACTATAATACTACTCCTATGTACAAGAATATAACTACTATAATACTGACCCCTATGTACAAGAATATAACTACTATAATACTGCTCCTATGTACAAGAATATAACTACTATAATACGCCTCCTATGTACAAGAATATAACTACTATAATACTGCTCCTATGTACAAGAATATAACTACTATAATACTACTCCTTATGTACAAGAATATAACTACTATAATACTGCTCCTATGTACAAGAATATAACAACTATAATACTGCTCCTATGTACAAGAATATAACTACTATAATACTGCTCCTACGTACAAGAATAGAACTACTATAATACTATCCTATGTACAAGAATATAACTACTATAATACTGCCCTCTATGTACAAGAATATAACTACTATAATACTGCTCCTATGTACAAGAATATAACTACTATAATACTGCTCCTATGTACAAGAATATAAGTACTATAATACTTCTCCTATGTACAAGAATATAACTACTATAATACTACTCCTATGTACAAGAATATAACTACTATAATACTACTCCTATGTACAAGAATATAACTACTATAATACTACCTGCTATGTACAAGAATATAACTACTATAATACTGCTCCTATGTACAAGAATATAACTACTATAATACTGCCTCCTATGTACAAGAATATAACTACTATAATACTGCTCCTATGTACAAGAATATAACTACTATAATACTACTCCTATGTACAAGAATATAACTAGTATAATACTACCTCCTATGTACAAGAATATAACTACTATAATACTACCTCCTATGTACAAGAATATAACTACTATAATACTGCTCCTATGTACAAGAATATAACTACTATAATACTGCTCCCTATGTACAAGAATATAACTACTATAATACTACTCCTATGTACAAGAATATAACTACTATAATACTGCCCTCTATGTACAAGAATATAACTACTATAATACTGCTCCTATGTACAAGAATATAACTACTATAATACTGCCCCTATGTACAAGAATATAACTACTATAATACTACTCCTATGTACAAGAATATAACTACTATAATACTACCTCCTATGTACAAGAATATAACTACTATAATACTACTCCTATGTACAAGAATATAACTACTATAATACTACCTCCTATGTACAAGAATATAACTACTATAATACTGCTCCTATGTACAAGAATATAACTGCTATAATACTGCTCCTATGTACAAGAATATAACTACTATAATACTGCTCCTATGTACAAAATATAACTACTAATACCCCTAGACAAGAATATAACTACTATAATACTGCCCTCTATGTACAAGAATATAACTACTATAATACTGCTCCTATGTACAAGAATATAACTGCTATAATACTGCTCCTATGTACAAGAATATAACTACTATAATACTGCTCCTATGTACAAGAATATAACTTCTATAATACTACCTCCTATGTACAAGAATATAACTACTATAATACTGCTCCTATGTACAAGAATATAACTACTATAATACCGCTCCTATGTACAAGAATATAACTACTATAATACTGCTCCTATGTACAAGAATATAACTACTATAATACTACCTCCTATGTACAAGAATATAACTACTATAATACTGCCCCTATGTACAAGAATATAACTACTATAATACTGCCCCCTATGTACAAGAATATAACTACTATAATACTGCTATGTACAAGAATATAACTACTATAATACTACTCCTATGTACAAGAATATAACTACTATAATACTACTCCTATGTACAAGAATATAACTACTATAATACTGCCCCCTATGTACAAGAATATAACTACTATAATACTGCCCCCTATGTACAAGAATATAACTACTATAATACTGCCCGTGTGCACAGTAATATATCTACATAGTTACATAGTAGATGAGGTTGGATGAAGACATCAGTCCATCAAGTCCAACCTATAACCCTACAGTCCCCTACAGTGTTGATCCAGAGGAAGGCAAAAAACCCCATGAGGCTTATGCCAATTGCCCCATTTCATGGGAAAAAATTCCCACCGACTCCAATCTGGCAATCAGTATAAAACCCTGGATCAACTTGCCCTTAAAATCTAGAACCCATAACCCGTAATGTTGTTCTGTTAGAGGAAGGCATCCAGGCCGTCTTTGAACTTGTCCAATGAATCCACCATCACCACTTCCTGGGGCAGTTCCATAGCCTCGCTTGCTGGTGAAACTTTCTCTCCTCCAGTCGTAGAGGACGTCCCCTTGTCACTGTCACTGGTCTAGGTGTAGAGGATGTCCCCTTGTCACTGTCACTGATCTAGGTGTAGAGGACGTCCCCTTGTCACTGTCACTGGTCTAGGTGTAGAGGACGTCCCCTTGTCACTGTCTCTGGTCTAGGTGTAGAGGACGTCCCCTTGTCACTGTCACCGGTCTAGGTGTAGAGGATGTCCCCTTGTCACTGTCACTGGTCTAGGTGTAGAGGACGTCCCCTTGTCACTGTCCCCGGCCTAGGTGTAGAGGACGTCCCCTTGTCACTGTCACTGGTCTAGGTGTAGAGGACGTCCCCTTGTCACTGTCACTGGTCTAGGTGTAGAGGACGTCCCCTTGTCACTGTCACTGGTCTAGGTGTAGAGGACGTCCCCTTGTCACTGTCACTGGTCGAGGTGTAGAGGATGTCCCCTTGTCACTGTCTCTGGTCTAGGTCTAGAGGACGTCCCCTTGTCACTGGTCTAGGTGTAGAGGATGTCCCCTTGTCACTGTCACTGGTCTAGGTGTAGAGGACGTCCCCTTGTCACTGTCTCTGGTCTAGGTGTAGAGGACGTCCCCTTGTCACTGTCACTGGTCTAGGTGTAGAGGACGTCCCCTTGTCACTGTCACCGGTCTAGGTGTAGAGGATGTCCCCTTGTCACTGTCACTGGTCTAGGTGTAGAGGACGTCCCCTTGTCACTGTCCCCGGCCTAGGTGTAGAGGACGTCCCCTTGTCACTGTCACTGGTCTAGGTGTAGAGGACGTCCCCTTGTCACTGTCTCTGGTCTAGGTGTAGAGGACGTCCCCTTGTCACTGTCCCCGGCCTAGGTGTAGCGGACGTCCCCTTGTCACTGTCTCTGGTCTAGGTGTAGAGGACGTCCCCTTGTCACTGTCTCTGGTCTAGGTGTAGCGGACGTCCCCTTGTCACTGTCACCGGTCTAGGTGTAGAGGACGTCCCCTTGTCACTGTCACTGGTCTAGGTGTAGAGGACGTCCCCTTGTCACTGTCCCCGGCCTAGGTGTAGCGGACGTCCCCTTGTCACTGTCACTGGTCTAGGTGTAGAGGACGTCCCCTTGTCACTGTCTCTGGTCTAGGTGTAGAGGATGTCCCCTTGTCACTGTCACCGGTCTAGGTGTAGAGGATGTCCCCTTGTCACTGTCATCTGTCTAGGTGTAGAGGACGTCCCTTTGTCACTGTCACCGGTCTAGGTGTAGAGGATGCTCCCCTTGTCACTGTCTCTGGTCTAGGTGTAGCGGACGTCCCCTTGTCACTGTCACTGGTCTAGGTGTAGAGGACGTCCCCTTGTCACTGTCTCTGGTCTAGGTGTAGCGGACGTCCCCTTGTCACTGTCACTGGTCTAGGTGTAGAGGACGTCCCCTTGTCACTGTCCCCGGCCTAGGTGTAGCGGACGTCCCCTTGTCACTGTCACTGGTCTAGGTGTAGAGGACGTCCCCTTGTCACTGTCTCTGGTCTAGGTGTAGCGGACGTCCCCTTGTCACTGTCACTGGTCTAGTTGTAGAGGACGTCCCCTTGTCACTGTCCCCGGCCTAGGTGTAGCGGACGTCCCCTTGTCACTGTCACTGGTCTAGGTGTAGAGGACGTCCCCTTGTCACTGTCTCTGGTCTAGGTGTAGAGGACGTCCCCTTGTCACTGTCACCGGTCTAGGTGTAGAGGATGTCCCCTTGTCACTGTCTCTGGTCTAGGTGTAGAGGACGTCCCCTTGTCACTGGCCTAGGTGTAGAGGACGTCCCCTTGTCACTGGCCTAGGTGTAGAGGACGTCCCCTTGTCACTGGTCTAGGTGTAGAGGACGTCCCCTTGTCACTGGCCTAGGTGTAGAGGACGTCCCCTTGTCACTGGCCTAGGTGTAGAGGACGTCCCCTTGTCACTGGTCTAGGTGTAGAGGACGTCCCCTTGTCACTGGCCTAGGTGTAGAGGACGTCCCCTTGTCACTGGTCTAGGTGTAGAGGACGTCCCCTTGTCACTGGTCTAGGTGTAGAGGACGTCCCCGCACTGCTCTGGCTAGGTGTAGAGGACGTCCCTTGTCACGTCACCGGCTAGGTGTAGAGGATGTCCCCTTGTCACTGTCACTGGCTGGTAGAGGACGCCCCTGTCCCCGGCCCGAGGTGTAGCGGACGCCCCTGTCACTGTCACTGGCTAGGTGTAGAGGACGTCCCCTTGTCACTGTCTCTGGTCTAGGTGTAGAGGACGCCCCTGTCACTGTCCTGGTCTAGGTGTAGAGGACGTCCCCTCCGCACCGCGCTGTCACCGGTCTAGGTGTAGAGGACGCCCTTGTCACTGGTGCTAGGTGTGGGGGACGTCCCCTTGTCACTGGCCTAGGTGTAGAGGACGTCCCCTTGTCACTGGTCTAGGTGTAGAGGACGTCCCCTTGTCACTGGCCTAGGTGTAGAGGACGTCCCCTTGTCACTGGTCTAGGTGTAGAGGACGTCCCCTTGTCACTGGTCTAGGTGTAGAGGACGTCCCCTTGTCACTGTCTCTGGTCTAGGTGTAGAGGACGTCCCCTTGTCACTGTCACCGGTCTAGGTGTAGAGGATGTCCCCTTGTCACTGTCACTGGTCTAGGTGTAGAGGACGTCCCCTTGTCACTGTCTCTGGTCTAGGTGTAGCGGACGTCCCCTTGTCACTGTCACTGGTCTAGGTGTAGAGGACGTCCCCTTGTCACTGTCCCCGGCCTAGGGTAGCGGAGTAGCGGACGTCCCCTTGTCACTGTCTCTGGTCTAGGTGTAGAGGACGTCCCCTTGTCACTGTCCCCGGCCTAGGTGTAGCGGACGTCCCCTTGTCACTGTCTCTGGTCTAGGTGTAGAGGACGTCCCCTTGTCACTGTCACCGGTCTAGGTGTAGAGGATGTCCCCTTGTCACTGTCTCTGGTCTAGGTGTAGAGGCGTCCCCTTGTCACTGGCCTAGGTGTAGAGGACGTCCCCTTGTCACTGGCCTAGGTGTAGAGGACGTCCCCTTGTCACTGGTCTAGGTGTAGAGGACGTCCCCTTGTCACTGGCCTAGGTGTAGAGGACGTCCCCTTGTCACTGGCCTAGGTGTAGAGGACGTCCCCTTGTCACTGGTCTAGGTGTAGAGGACGTCCCCTTGTCACTGTCTCTGGTCTAGGTGTAGAGGACGTCCCCTTGTCACTGTCTCTGGTCTAGGTGTAGAGGATGTCCCCTTGTCACTGGCCTAGGTGTAGAGGACGTCCCCTTGTCACTGGTCTAGGTGGAGAGGACGTCCCCTTGTCACTGGCCTAGGTGTAGAGGACGTCCCCTTGTCACTGGCCTAGGTGTAGAGGACGTCCCCTTGTCACTGGTCTAGGTGTAGAGGACGTCCCCTTGTCACTGTCTCTGGTCTAGGTGTAGAGGACGTCCCCTTGTCACTGTCACCGGTCTAGGTGTAGAGGATGTCCCCTTGTCACTGTCTCTGGTCTAGGTGTAGAGGACGTCCCCTTGTCACTGGCCTAGGTGTAGAGGACGTCCCCTTGTCACTGGTCTAGGTGTAGAGGACGTCCCCTTGTCACTGGTCTAGGTGTAGAGGACGTCCCCTTGTCACTGTCATCGGTCTAGGAGTAAAAAGATCATTAGAAAGTTCTTTGTGCTTTCCCTTCATGTATTTGTACATTGTTATTAGATCTCCCTGTAGACGTCTTTTCTCTAATCTGAATAACCCCCAGTCTGTTAATCTCTCGTTGTCCTCCAATCCTCCCATTCCCAGAATTGTGCACAATAGTCTATGTGTGGCCGTATCAGTGATCTGTATAGAGACATATCTATGTTCTTGTCATGAGTGTCTAGACCTCTTTTGATGCATCCCATAATTGTATTTGCCTTGGCAGCCGCTGCCTGGCACTGGTCACTACAGGTAAGCTTATTGTCCACCACAGTCCCCAAGTCTCTCTCACTGTCAGTCTTACCCAGTAATTTACTATGAAGTACATAATCAGACATTTTATTTCGTCGTCCAGAATGTATAACCTTACATTTATCCATATTAAACTTCGTTTGCCCAGTCTCGGCCCCCCCCCCCCCCATGCTTCCTGAGATCCCCCTGTAATATTCTATTAATCTCCTCCGTTTTGATTACCTTACAAAGTTTAGTATCATCTGCAAATATGGACCCCGTGCTGTGTAATACGGACCCCCTGCTGTGTAATACGGACCCCCTGCTGTGTAATATGGACCCCGTGCTGTGTAATAGGGACCCCGTGCTGTGTAATAGGGACCCCGTGCTGTGTAATACGGACCCCGTGCTGTGTAATACGGACCCCGTGCTGTGTAATAGGGACCCCGTGCTGTGTAATAGGGACCCCGTGCTGTGTAATACGGACCCCGTGCTGTGTAATACGGCCCCCCTGCTGTGTAATACGGACCCTCTGCTGTGTAATACGGACCCCGTGCTGTGTAATAGGGACCCCGTGCTGTGTAATACGGACCCGTGCTGTGAAACGGACCCTCTGCTGTGTAATATGTACCCCCTGCTGTGTAATATGGACCCCGTGCTGTGTAATACGGACCCCCTGCTGTGTAATATGGACCCCCTGCTGTGTAATACGGCCCCCGTGCTGTGTAATAGGGACCCCGTGCTGTGTAATATGGACCCCGTGCTGTGTAATACGGACCCCGTGCTGTGTAATACGGACCCCCTGCTGTGTAATACGGACCCCGTGCTGTGTAATACGGACCCCCTGCTGTGTATACGGACCCCCTTCTGTGTACGGACACCGTGCTGTGTAATACGGACCCTCTGCTGTGTATACGGACCCTCTGCTGTGTAATAGGGACCCCTGCTGTGTAATAGGGACCCCCTGCTGTGTAATATGGACCCCCTGCTGTGTAATAGGGACCCCGTGCTGTGTAATAGGGACCCCGTGCTGTGTAATACGGCCCCCGTGCTGTGTAATACGGACCCCGTGCTGTGTAATACGGCCCCCCTGCTGTGTAATACGGACCCCGTGCTGTGTAATAGGGACCCCGTGCTGTGTAATACGGACCCCCTGCTGTGTAATACGGACCCCCTGCTGTGTAATACGGACCCCGTGCTGTGTAATACGGACCCCCTGCTGTGTAATACGGACCCCGTGCTGTGTAATACGGACCCCCTGCTGTGTAATACGGACCCCCTTCTGTGTAATACGGACACCGTGCTGTGTAATACGGACCCTCTGCTGTGTAATACGGACCCTCTGCTGTGTAATAGGGACCCCCTGCTGTGTAATAGGGACCCCCTGCTGTGTAATACGGACCCCCTGCTGTGTAATAGGGACCCCGTGCTGTGTAATAGGGACCCCGTGCTGTGTAATAGGGACCCCCTGCTGTGTAATACGGACCCCCTGCTGTGTAATACGGACCCCCTGCTGTGTAATAGGGACCCCGTGCTGTGTAATAGGGACCCCCTGCTGTGTAATACGGCCCCCGTGCTGTGTAATACGGACCCCGTGCTGTGTAATACGGCCCCCGTGCTGTGTAATACGGACCCCCTGCTGTGTAATAGGGACCCCGTGCTGTGTAATACGGACCCCATGCTGTGTAATACGGACCCCCTGCTGTGTAATACGGACCCCGTGCTGTGTAATAGGGACCCCGTGCAGTGTAATACGGACCCCCTGCTGTGTAATACGGACCCCCTGCTGTGTAATACGGACCCCGTGCTGTGTAATACGGACCCCCCTGCTGTGTAATACGGACCCCCTCCTGTGTTACGGCCCCCGTGCTGTGTAATACAGCCCCCGTGCTGTGTAATACGGACCCCCTGCTGTGTAATACGGACCCCGTGCTGTGTAATAGGGACCCCGTGCTGTGTAATAGGGACCCCCTGCTGTGTAATACGGACCCCCTGCTGTGTAATACGGACCCCGTGCTGTGTAATAGGGACCCTGTGCTGTGTAATAGGGACCCCGTGCTGTGTAATAGGGACCCCCTGCTGTGTAATACGGACCCCGTGCTGTGTAATACGGACCCCGTGCTGTGTAATACGGACCCCCTGCTGTGTAATACGGCCCCCGTGCTGTGTAATACGGACCCCGTGCTGTGTAATACGGACCCCCTGCTGTGTAATACGGACCCCCTGCTGTGTAATACGGACCCCCTGCTGTGTAATACGGACCCTCTGCTGTGTAATACGGACCCTCTGCTGTGTAATAGGGACCCCCTGCTGTGTAATACGGACCCCCTGCTGTGTAATACGGACCCCCTGCTGTGTAATAGGGACCCCGTGCTGTGTAATAGGGACCCCGTGCTGTGTAATACGGACCCCGTGCTGTGTAATACGGCCCCCCTGCTGTGTAATACGGACCCTCTGCTGTGTAATACGGACCCCGTGCTGTGTAATAGGGACCCCGTGCTGTGTAATACGGACCCCGTGCTGTGTAATACGGACCCTCTGCTGTGTAATATGTACCCCCCTGCTGTGTAATATGGACCCAGTGCTGTGTAATACGGACCCCCTGCTGTGTAATACGGACCCCCTGCTGTGTAATACGGCCCCCGTGCTGTGTAATAGGGACCCCGTGCTGTGTAATAAGGACCCCGTGCGGATACGGACCCCGGCTGTGTAAACGGACCCCCTGCTGGTAATACGGACCCCGTGCTGTGTAATACGGACCCCCTGCTGTGTAATACGGACCCCCTTCTGTGTAATACGGACACCGTGCTGTGTAATACGGACCCTCTGCTGTGAAACGGACCCTCTGCTGTGTAATAGGGACCCCTGCTGTGTAATAGGGACCCCCTGCTGTGTATCGGACCCCCTGCTGTGTAATAGGGACCCCGTGCTGTGTAATAGGGACCCCGTGCTGTGTAATACGGCCCCCGTGCTGTGTAATACGGACCCCCTGCTGTGTAATACGGACCCCGTGCTGTGTAATAGGGACCCCGTGCTGTGTATACGGCCCCCGCGTGTAGGACGGCCCCTGCTGTGTAATACGGACCCCGTGCTGTGCAGGCCCCCGTGCTGTGAACGGACCCCCTGCTGGTTAGGGACCCCGTGCTGTGTAATACCCCGCGGCCCCGCCCCTGCGTGTAAACGGACCCCGTGCTGTGTGGGCCCCGGGGACCCCCTGCTGTGTAATACGGACCCCCTGCTGTGTAATACGCCCGCCCGCCCTGTACGCGCCCCCCCCTGTGTAATACGGCCCCCGTGCTGTGTAATACGGACCCCCTGCTGTGTAAACGGACCCTCTGCTGTGTAATAGGGACCCCTGCTGTGTAATAGGGACCCCCTGCTGTGTAATACGGACCCCCTGCTGTGTAATAGGGACCCCGTGCTGTGTAATAGGGACCCCGTGCTGTGTAAACGCCCCCGTGCTAAACCTGCTCGACCCCCTTGTAAAGGGACCCCTGCGTAACGACCCCCTCTGAAACGACCCCCTGCTTGTAAACGACCCCTCTTTAACCCCCCTTAATAACCCCCTGCTGTTAAAACCCCTCGAAACCCCCTCTAAACACCCCCTGTAATAGGGACCTGCTAAACGACCCCCGCTTGTAAACGACCCCTGTTTAAACGGACCCCGTCTGTGTAAACCCCCCTTAACCCCCGTGCTGTGTAATACGGACCCCCTGCTGAGCCCCGTGTGTAATAGGGACCCCGTGCTGTGTAATAGGGACCCCCTGCTGTGTAATACGGACCCCCTGCTGTGTAATACGGACCCCGTGCTGTGTAATAGGGACCCTGTGCTGTGTAATAGGGACCCCGTGCTGTGTAATAGGGACCCCCCTGCTGTGTAATACGGACCCCGTGCTGTGTAATACGGACCCCGTGCTGTGTAACCGGACCCCCTGCTGTGTAAACGGCCCCCGTGCTGTGTAATACGGACCCCCTGCTGTGTAATACGGACCCCCTGCTGTGTAATACGGACCCCCTGCGAATACGGACCCCCGCTTGTAAACGACACCGCTTTACACGGACCCCCTCTTGTAATACGGACCCCCTGCTGTGTAATACGGACCCCCTCTTGTAATACGGCCCTCCTGCTGTGTAATACGGACACCCTGCTATGCAAACCGTCTACCAGGTCACTAATAAAGATATTAAACAGGAGAGGGCAGGAGATCTACCACTAGTGTGTACAGTGTTTTGACCCATTGTTATATTCGGTCAGTTCTGTTAACCCTTTGTTCCTTTCTTTCCGCTTCTGGTGTATATGCCGGGAACTGCTCCGCCTCCTGCACTGTTTATTATAAGGCGTCACATTATAATCTCGCCCTTCCTCTGTGTATAATTCCTTCTATCATCTCCTCTTCTGTATCTTATCGGTGGCCATGTTGGCAGTCACCCAGCTTTTCCCAGATAAAACGAAGTAACAGCTGGAAAGGTCTTGTAATGGATGAGGATGACACAAGATGGCGCCGCTGATCCTCCCCGCAGTGTTAATAGTCATTTGCTTCTGTCTCTTTGCAGGAGGTCGGGATAGGCACCTTGTTCGGCCTCTTCAGGAATCGCTCCACAGATCGGTGACGGATTCATCTCCCATCTAATAGGTAAAATTGGGGAAAATTGGGGTGGGGCAGCTCTAAATCATGGGGCGTCATATCAGGACCCACATACATTCGTCCTGGTTCTATAGATATTACACCGTGCTGTATTCCCTCCTGTATCAGACACTGACCGCAGCTTTCTCCCTCCTCTGGCGCCACCTAGTGCCCACATTATCATGAAACCTCACATTTATCTGGTAGTAATGGCCGACCGTCTCTCTCTGCAGCAGGCGACATGTCTCAGGCTAAAGGCACGGTGGTCCTGGCCTACAGCGGGGGGCTCGACACCTCCTGCATCCTGGTGTGGCTGAAGGAACAGGGGTATGATGTCATCGCTTACCTGGTGAGTTGTGGGAGGGGCTAACCTAATGGGGATGTGTTCTTGACAATGGGTGACAAATTCATAAGCAGACCTGCAGTCTGGGAAAGCTGGGTAACAAGCCCTATGGAATCTGTCAATTGCACATTCAGGAGTCTAGGAAAGTTGGGTGACAGCCCCTAGAGGAAATGTGTTGTCCTAAGGCAGATGCAGCAGCCCCCACTGTATTATGTGCAGTATGGAGTCTGTACAGATGTCACCTCTGTGATTCTGCTGCGCTGTCATGTTAAAGCTGAGGGCAGGGTGACCTGGGATGGGCACAAGAAAAGTGGACTTTTCCTTAAAATCAGAGCAACGTATGGAGGAGGGGAAGTGACAACCTCTGGGTGCCGCAATATGGTGCTGGGTGCCGTTGTCACTTAGCTACTGTAAAATGGGGCGGCTCTGCGGTGTGAATGTTGGGGGGAGTAGTAGCCGTGAGGTTAGGAAGCTGAGTCACATCCCCAGAGCGGGGAGCGGCACAGAACTCCCAGAAGTCATTGTGACTGCCAGGGAGTCACTTCCTGCAGGTTAATCCTGATGCCAGGCACCCAGTGGCAGCGACTCCCTACAGATGCCAGCACTGAGTACACACCATCAGTAGCTACCCCGCAGATCTGTGACTACTACACAGGGGGGGCCCCGCAGATCTGTGACTACTACACAGGGGGGCCCCGCAGATCTGTGACTACTACACAGGGGGGGCCCCGCAGATCTGTGACTACTACACAGGGGAGGCCCCGCAGATCTGTGACTACTACACAGGGGGCCCCGCAGATCTGTGACTACTACACAGGGGGCCCCGCAGATCTGTGACTACTACACAGGGGGGCCCCGCAGATCTGTGACTACTACACAGGGGGCCCCGCAGATCTGTGACTACTACACAGGGGGGCCCCGCAGATCTGTGACTACTACACAGGGGGGGCCCCGCAGATCTGTGACTACTACACAGGGGAGGCCCCGCAGATCTGTGACTACTACACAGGGGGGCCCCGCAGATCTGTGACTAGTACACGGGGGGCCCCCGCAGATCTGTGACTACTCACACGGGGGGGCCCCGCAGATCTGTGACTACTACACAGGGGAGGCCCCGCATATCTGTGACTACTACACGGGGGGGCCCCGCAGATCTGTGACTACTACACAGGGGAGGCCCCGCAGATCTGTGACTACTACACAGGGGGGGCCCCGCAGATCTGTGACTAGTACACGGGGGGCCCCCGCAGATCTGTGAGTACTACACAGGGGAGGCCCCGCAGATCTGTGACTACTACACAGGGGGGGCCCCGCAGATCTGTGACTACTACACAGGGGGCCCCGCAGATCTGTGACTACTACACAGGGGGCCCCGCAGATCTGTGACTACTACACAGGGGGCCCCCGCAGATCTGTGACTACTACACAAGGGGGGCCCCGCAGATCTGTGACTAGTACACAGGGGGGCCCCGCAGATCTGTGACTAGTACACGGGGCCCCCGCAGATCTGTGACTACTACACAGTGGAAGTATAAGAGAGGAGTATAAGAAGCTTCCTAGATATTTCCCATTCCTTTTGTAGCCATTCTTGGCTCTGGCTCAAAAAAACACTGCAAAATCTGCAACAAAAAAAGCTGCATTTTCGCAAAGTGGCGCTTCAGCCTTAATGTGTTGCTGTTCTTCACAGTTCTAGATCTCTGCTTGCTGTCAGTGAACCTGAAGAAACGTGTAGAGAGCTTATGCTTCTTCCAGCTGAGGGGTTGTTATAGCTGTATCCAGGCCAGGCATCGGCAGCACAAGCTCAGTCTGAAGTCTACTGAGTATTGTCTAGACTGGAGAAAACTTTAACAAATCCTCATCTGTGAGAAATTTTTGACTGATGTGGATGTAAAGGGGTCCCAAGGATCTATGGGGGGTCCACATATTTTTACTTTGTGTGGTGTCCTGGATACACAGCAGAAGGTAACATGGGGGTGAGGTCTGGACCCCACAGATCGCCAAAATAAAGGAGACTCCCCACAGTCCCACAGGTGCTAGTCTGAGGTTCTGTATCTTACCAGAGAGGCGCAATATTGGTAAGCGACGCATCCCGCATGTCACATGACTCACTTATTGTTATCCGTCACTCCTCACTAGGCAAACATTGGCCAGAATGAAAATTTTGAGGAGGCGCAGAAGAAAGCCCTGACCCTAGGAGCAAAGAAGGTAATATGCCAGGATCTATGTCCATGACCTGACATGGCTGATAACAGATAGTAATAGATTGTATTCCCCGGTCCTACAGTCGGCCTCTCCCCTCCTGACATGGCTGATAACAGATAGTAATAGATTGTATTCCCCTGTCCTACAGTCGGCCTCTCCCCCCCTGACATGGCTGATAACAGATAGTAATAGATTGTATTCCTCTGTCCTACAGTCGGCCTCTCCCCTCCTGACATGTCTGATAACAGATAGTAATAGATTGTATTCCCCTGTCCTACAGTCGGCCTCTCTCCTCCTGACATGGCAGATAACAGATAGTAATAGATTGTATTCCCCTGTCCTACAGTCGGCCTCTCCTCTTCTGACATGGCTGATAACAGATAGTAATAGATTGTAGTCACCTGTCCTACAGTCGGCCTCTCGCCTCCTGACATGACTGATAACAGATAGTAATAGATTGTATTCCCCTGCCCTACAGTCGGCCTCTCCCCACCTGACATGGCTGATAACAGATAGTAATAGATTGTATTCCCCTGTCCTACAGTCGGCCTCTCCCCTCCTGACATGGCTGATAACAGATAGTAATAGATTGTATTCCCCTGCCACAGCGGCCCCCTCCTGCAGGCGACAGGTAGTTGCCCCCAGATCCCTCTCCCCTCCTGACATGGCTGATAACAGATAGTAATAGATTGTATTCTCCTGTCCTACAGTCGGCCTCTCCCCTCCTGACATGGCTGATAACAGATAGTAATAGATTGTATTCCCCTGTCCTACAGTCGGCCTCTCCTCTCCTGACATGGCTGATAACAGATAGTAATAGATTGTATTCCCCTGTCCTACAGTCGGCCTCTCCCCTCCTGACATGGCTGATAACAGATAGTAATAGATTGTATTCTCCTGTCCTGCAGCGGCCCCCCCCCCCCACATGGCTGATAACAGATAGTAATAGATTGTATTCTCCTGTCCTACAGTCGGCCTCTCCTCTCCTGACATGGCTGATAACAGATAGTAATAGATTGTATTCCCCTGTCCTACAGTCGGCCTCTCCTCTCCTGACATGGCTGATAACAGATAGTAATAGATTGTAGTCACCTGTCCTACAGTCGGCCTCTCCCCCCCTGACATGGCTGATAACAGATAGTAATAGATTGTATTCCCCTGTCCTACAGTCGGCCTCTCCTGACATGGCTGATAACAGATAGTAATAGATTGTATTCCCCTGTCCTACAGTCGGCCTCTCCCCACCTGACATGGCAGATAACAGATAGTAATAGATTGTATTCCCCTGTCCTACAGTCGGCCTCTCCTCTCCTGACATGGCTGATAACAGATAGTAATAGATTGTATTCCCCTGTCCTATAGTCGGCCTCTCCCTTCCTGACATGGCTGATAACAGATAGTAATAGATTGTAGTCACCTGTCCTACAGTCGGCCTCTCCCCTCCTGACATGGCTGATAACAGATAGTAATAGATTGTATTCCCCTGTCCTACAGTCGGCCTCTCCCCTCCTGACATGGCTGATAACAGATAGTAATAGATTGTATTCCCCTGTCCTACAGTCGGCCTCTCCTCTCCTGATATGGCTGATAACAGATAGTAATAGATTGTATTCCCCTGTCCTACAGTCGGCCTCTCCCCTCCTGACGTGGCTGATAACAGATAGTAATAGATTGTATTCCCCTGTCCTACAGTCGGCCTCTCCCCCTCCTGACATGGCTGATAACAGATAGTAATAGATTGTATTCCCCTGTCCTACAGTCGGCCTCTCCTGACATGGCTGATAACAGATAGTAATAGATTGTATTCCCCTATCCTACAGTCGGCCTCTCCTCTCCTGACGTGGCTGATAACAGATAGTAATAGATTGTATTCCCCTGTCCTACAGTCGGCCTCTCCTGACATGGCTGATAACAGATAGTAATAGATTGTATTCCCCTGTCCTACAGTCGGCCTCTCCTCTCCTCACATGGCTGATAACAGATAGTAATAGATTGTATTCCCCTGTCCTACAGTCGGCCTCTCCCCTCCTGACATGGCTGATAACAGATAGTAATAGATTGTATTCCCCTGTCCTACAGTCGGCCTCTCCTGACATGGCTGATAACAGATAGTAATAGATTGTATTCTCCTGTCCTACAGTCGGCCTCTCCTCTCCTGACATGGCTGATAACAGATAGTAATAGATTGTATTCCACTGTCCTACAGTCGGCCTCTCCCCTCCTGACATGGCTGATAACAGATAGTAATAGATTGTATTCCCCTGTCCTACAGTCGGCCTCTCCCCTCCTGACATGGCTGATAACAGACAGTAATAGATTGTATTCTCCTGTCCTACAGTCGGCCTCTCCTCTCCTGACATGGCTGATAACAGATAGTAATAGATTGTATTCCACTGTCCTACAGTCGGCCTCTCCCCTCCTGACATGGCTGATAACAGATAGTAATAGATTGTATTCCCCTGTCCTACAGTCGGCCTCTCCTCTCCTGACATGGCTGATAACAGATAGTAATAGATTGTATTCACCTGTCCTACAGTCGGCCTCTCCTCTCCTGACGTGGCTGCTAACAGATAGTAATAGATTGTATTCACCTGTCCTACAGTCGGCCTCTCCTCTCCTGACATGGCTGATAACAGATAGTAATAGATTATATTCCCCTGTCCTACAGTCGGCCTCTCCCCTCCTGACATGGCTGATAACAGATAGTAATAGATTATATTCCCCTGTCCTACAGTCGGCCTCTCCCCTCCTGACATGGCTGATAACAGATAGTAATAGATTGTATTCCCCTGTCCTACAGTCGGCCTCTCCCCTCCTGACGTGGCTGATAACAGATAGTAATAGATTGTATTCCCCTGTCCTACAGTCGGCCTCTCCTCTCCTGACATGGCTGATAACAGATAGTAATAGATTGTATTCCCCTGTCCTACAGTCGGCCTCTCCCCTCCTGACATGGCTGATAACATATAGTAATAGATTGTATTCCCCTGTCCTACAGTCGGCCTCTCCCCTCCTGACATGGCTGATAACAGATAGTAATAGATTGTATTCCCCTGTCCTACAGTCGGCCTCTCCCCTCCTGACATGGCTGATAACAGATAGTAATAGATTGTATTCCCCTGTCCTACAGTCGGCCTCTCCCCTCCTGACATGGCTGATAACAGATAGTAATAGATTGTATTCCCCTGTCCTACAGTCGGCCTCTCCCCTCCTGACACGGCTGATAACAGACAGTAATAGATTGTATTCCCCTGTCCTACAGTCGGCCTCTCCTCTCCTGACATGGCTGATAACAGATAGTAATAGATTGTATTCCCCTGTCCTACAGTCGGCCTCTCCCCTCCTGATATGGCTGATAACAGACAGTAATAGATTGTATTCCCCTGTCCTACAGTCGGCCTCTCCTCTCCTGACATGGCTGATAACAGATAGTAATAGATTGTATTCCCCTGTCCTACAGTCGGCCTCTCCCCTCCTGATATGGCTGATAACAGACAGTAATAGATTGTATTCGCCTGTCCTACAGTCGGCCTCTCCCCTCCTGACGTGGCTGATAACAGATAGTAATAGATTGTATTCCCCTGTCCTACAGTCGGCCTCTCCTGACATGGCTGATAACAAATAGTAATAGATTGTATTCCCCTGTCCTACAGTCGGCCTCTCCCCTCCTGACATGGCTGATAACAGATAGTAATAGATTGTATTCTCCTGTCCTACAGTCGGCCTCTCCCCCCTGACATGGCTGATAACAAATAGTAATAGATTGTATTCCCCTGTCCTACAGTCGGCCTCTCCCCTCCTGACGTGGCTGATAACAGATAGTAATAGATTGTATTCCCCTGTCCTACAGTCGGCCTCTCCCCTCCTGATATGGCTGATAACAGATAGTAATAGATTGTATTCACCTGTCCTACAGTCGGCCTCTCCCCTCCTGACATGGCTGATAACAGATAGTAATAGATTGTATTCCCCTGTCCTACAGTCGGCCTCTCCTGACATGGCTGATAACAGATAGTAATAGATTGTAGTCACCTGTCCTACAGTCGGCCTCTCCCCCCCTGACATGGCTGATAACAGATAGTAATAGATTGTATTCCCCTGTCCTACAGTCGGCCTCTCCTCCTCGGTGTACAGAAGATGTTGTCCCCGGCCCCCCCCCTCCTGACATGGCTGATAACAGATAGTAATAGATTGTATTCCCCTGTCCTACAGTCGGCCTCTCCCCTCCTGACATGGCTGATAACAGGATTAGTGTCCCTTTAAGAATAAACCCTATTGTCTCTCTTTCCTATTGCATGCTGTTCCTCCAGTCCGGGTCCGCCCCCGGGGTCCTCTTGCTCCCCTGTAGGGGGCGCTGTATATCTGACCGCCTCCTTCTCCCTCCTGCAGGTTTTCATTGAAGATGTCCGGAAGGAGTTTGTAGAAGAATTCATCTGGCCGGCGGTTCAAGCCAACGCCATCTACGAGGATCGGTATCTCCTGGGCACCTCACTGGCTCGTCCATGTATTGCCAAGAAACAAGTGGAGATCGCCAAAAGGGAGGGAGCGAAGTACGTCTCCCACGGGGCCACTGGGAAGGTGAATATTGCTAAAATATGTATATTTGCGGAGAGCCCCCTGATCTGTCCACTGTTATTGCCTCCCCACCACCCAACATTTGTGTCTCCTCTATTATTACCCAAGCCTCCCAACCGTCCTGCATTCAGTGGGACAGTCTTGGTCCCCGGTGGGCATTGTCCTGGTCCCCGGTGGGCATTGTCTTGGTCCCCGGTGGGCATTGTCCTGGTCCCCGGTGGGCATTGTCTTGGTCCCCGGTGGGCATTGTCCTGGTCCCCGGTGGGCATTGTCCTGGTTCCCGGTGGGCATTGTCCTGGTCTCCGATGGGCATTGTCCTGGTCCCTGGTGGGCATTGTCCTGGTCCCCGGTGGGCATTGTCCTGGTCCCCGGTGGGCATTGTTCTGGTCTCTGGTGTTCTGTCCGGTCTTTAGCTCATCTGTATCCAGAGGACACACATGAAGTTGAGTAATGGAGAAGGGCGGGAAACATCTGCTCCCTGTGTCACCATTCAGCCCCGCCTCTGTCCTGACAGCCTGGAAGCAGGTAGGGGCGGTGTACTAGTGACGTCACTAAATCAAGCAGAGACCTTGGCAGTAGCGCCCCCTTTCTCAAATCTTGCTGGGTTCACAACATAGAAGAATTTTGCCACAACCCTGAGACATCATACTGACAAAACAAAGCTCAGAAATCTAACAACTGTTTATATACCGAAGTGAGCCGCCCCTCCTCCAGTTATGCTGCACCACCAACCACCCCATGTCCTCCTCTGCTGTGCCTCTTCCTCTGCTCTCACCCTTTCCTCCTCCCCTGCTGCGCTGCCTCCTCCGCTGCCTCCTCCTCCTCTCCCTTGCTGCGCTGCCTCCTCCTCCTCCTCACTTGCTGCGCTGCCTCCTCCGCTGCCCCTCCTCCTCCCCTGCTGCGCTGCCTCCTCCGCTGCTTCTCCTCCTCCCCCTTCTGTGCTGCCTCCTCCTCCTCCCCCTGTTGTGCTCCCTCCTCCTCCTCCT
Source organism: Leptodactylus fallax (assembly GCA_947044405.1). NCBI lineage: Eukaryota > Metazoa > Chordata > Amphibia > Anura > Leptodactylidae > Leptodactylus > Leptodactylus fallax. The sequence continues at coordinate 114,617 of CAMRHE010001015.1, forward strand.
CCCCTGCTGCGCTGCCTCCTCCGCTGCTTCCTCCTCCTCCCCCCTTCTGTGCTGCCTCCTCCCCCTGTTGCGCTCCCTCCTCCTCCCCTGCTGCGCTCCCTCCTCCTCCTCCCCTGCTGCGCTCCCTCCTCCTCCTCCCCTGCTGCGCTGCCTCCTCCGTTGCTTCCTCCTCCTCCTCCCCTGCTGCGCTGCCTCCTCCTCCTCCCCCTTCTGTGCTGCCTCCTCCTCCTCCCCCTGTTGCGCTCCCTCCTCCGCTGCTTCCTCCTCCTCCCCCTTCTGTGCTGCCTCCTCCTCCCCCTGCTGTGCTCCCTCCTCCTCCTCCCCCTGTTGCGCTCCCTCCTCCTCCTCCCCCTGTTGCGCTCCCTCCTCCTCCTCCCCTGCTGCGCTCCCTCCTCCTCCTCCCCTGCTGCGCTCCCTCCTCCTCCTCCCCTGCTGCGCTGCCTCCTCCGTTGCTTCCTCCTCCTCCTCCCCTGCTGCGCTGCCTCCTCCTCCTCCCCCTTCTGTGCTGCCTCCTCCTCCTCCCCCCCCCTGTTGCGCTCCCTCCTCCTCCTCCTCCCCTGCTGCGCTGCCTCCTCCGCTGCCTCCTCCTCCTCCCCCTGCTGCGCTCCCTCCTCCTCCTCCCCTGCTGCGCTCCCTCCTCCTCCTCCCCTGCTGCGCTGCCTCCTCCGCTGCTTCCTCCTCCTCCCCCTTCTGTGCTGCCTCCTCCTCCTCCCCCTGCTGCGCTCCCTCCTCCTCCTCCCCTGCTGCGCTGCCTCCTCCGCTGCTTCCTCCTCCTCCTCCCCCTTCTGTGCTGCCTCCTCCTCCTCCCCCTGCTGCGCTCCCTCCTCCTCCCCTGCTGCGCTGCCTCCTCCGCTGCTTCCTCCTCCTCCCCCTTCTGCGCTGCCTCCTCCTCCTCCCCCTTCTGTGCTGCCTCCTCCTCCTCCCCCTGTTGCGCTCCCTCCTCCTCCTCCTCCCCTGCTGCGCTGCCTCCTCCGCTGCTTCCTCCTCCTCCCCCTTCTGTGCTGCCTCCTCCTCCTCCCCCTGCTGTGCTCCCTCCTCCTCCTCCCCTGCTGCGCTCCCTCCTCCTCCTCCCCTGCTGCGCTGCCTCCTCCGTTGCTTCCTCCTCCTCCTCCCCTGCTGCGCTGCCTCCTCCTCCTCCCCCTTCTGTGCTGCCTCCTCCTCCTCCCCCTGTTGCGCTCCCTCCTCCTCCTCCTCCCCTGCTGCGCTGCCTCCTCCGCTGCCTCCTCCTCCTCCCCCTGCTGCGCTCCCTCCTCCTCCTCCCCTGCTGCGCTGCCTCCTCCGCTGCTTCCTCCTCCTCCCCCTTCTGTGCTGCCTCCTCCTCCTCCTCCTGCTGCGCTCCCTCCTCCTCCTCCCCTGCTGCGCTGCCTCCTCCGCTGCTTCCTCCTCCTCCTCCCCCTTCTGTGCTGCCTCCTCCTCCTCCCCCTGTTGCGCTCCCTCCTCCTCCTCCTCCCCTGCTGCGCTGCCTCCTCCCCTGCTGCGCTGCTTCCTCCCTCCCCCTGCGCTGCCATTGCTACCAGAAGTTTATTATCTTTCATGTCCAGCAACAAAGCACAAGATAAACTGGAGCAGAAACAAGTCATGTCACACTGTAATATCTATAAATGGCCACTAGATGGTAATGCAGCCCAACATTTTGCTTTAAACCACTGAAAAATCTACTTTGGTACTTGGTAGCTGTGACGCGATATGCTGGGAGTTGTAGTTCCAGATCAGTCATGTAACCCAGTCTTCATAGCCCTTGTATATATATCCTTGTATTGGGTCTCTGGTTTAGGATCCCTACAGCTTGTACATGTAGTTCTTCTCTCACTGCATGGAGTGACTGGACTATACTGTTATATCAGGACATGGCCACTAGAGGGAGACACAGACCACACTCCGGCCAATTCTGTAATCAAACGAGGGTTAAATCTCCAAATCTGCAGAGTATTAATATGATCAAAGACTGAACGAAAACTGTTACTGAAGACATCCAGATGTAGCAGAGCTAAGTGTGTGCCCTCGGAAATGTATAGCTGTTATGGCAGACTCAGCTCTGCTACATCAGTGACAGCTCGTGGTTCTGCTACATAACTTACATATTCGGCTCTACTACATCACTTCCATACTCGGCCCTGCTACATCACTTACATACTCTGCTCTGCTACATCACTTCCATACTCGGCCCTGCTACATCACTTCCATACTCGGCCCTGCTACATCACTTCCATACTCGGCTCTGCTACATCACTTCCATACTCGGCTCTGCTACATCACTTCCATACTCGGCTCTGCTACATCACTTCCATACTCGGCTCACCTCTCGTTCTCTCTTACAGGGTAATGATCAGATCCGCTTTGAACTGACCTGCTATTCTCTGTACCCGGAGGTCAAGGTAAATGTGACGACCGCTCTAGCCACGCATGACCAACGCAAAACCTGACAATAATAATACCGTCATATGTCAGAGACATAGAACACATCTACACATACTGTATACAGCTATAATACATCTATATACCCCAAATACCAAACCGGATCCCTCTCTCTGCAGATCATCGCTCCATGGAGGATGCCGGAATTTTACAACCGTTTCAGGGGACGCACCGACCTAATGGACTATGCCAAGGTATAGACCCTCTATATTATATACCTGACTATAGGGGGCAGTATTATAGTAGTTATATTCTTGTACATAGAAGCAGTATTATAGTAGTTATATTCTTGTACATAGGGGCAGTATTATAGTAGTTATATTCTTGTACATAGGTAGTATTATAGTAGTTATATTCTTGTACATAGGGGGTAGTATTATAGTAGTTATATTCTTGTACATAGGAGCAGTATTATAGTAGTTATATTCTTGTACATAGGAGGTAGTATTATAGTAGTTATATTCTTGTACATAGGGGCAGTATTATAGTAGTTATATTCTTGTACATAGGAGCAGTATTATAGTAGTTATATTCTTGTACATAGGAGCAGTATTATAGTAGTTATATTCTTGTACATAGGGGGCAGTATTATAGTAGTTATATTCTTGTACATAGGAGCAGTATTATAGTAGTTATATTCTTGTACATAGGGGCAGTATTATAGTAGTTATATTCTTGTACATAGGAGCAGTATTATAGTAGTTATATTCTTGTACATAGGAGCAGTATTATAGTAGTTATATTCTTGTACATAGGAGCAGTATTATAGTAGTTATATTCTTGTACATAGGAGTAGTATTATAGTAGTTATATTCTTGTACATAGGAGGCAGTATTATAGTAGTTATATTCTTGTATATAGGAGCAGTATTATAGTAGTTATATTCTTGTACATAGGGGGTAGTATTATAGTAGTTATATTCTTGTACATAGGAGCAGTATTATAGTAGTTATATTCTTGTACATAGGGGGTAGTATTATAGTAGTTATATTCTTGTACATAGGAGCAGTATTATAGTAGTTATATTCTTGTACATAGGTAGTATTATAGTAGTTATATTCTTGTACATAGAAGCAGTATTATAGTAGTTATATTCTTGTACATAGGAGCAGTATTATAGTAGTTATATTCTTGTACATAGGGGGCAGTATTATAGTAGTTATATTCTTGTACATAGGAGCAGTATTATAGTAGTTATATTCTTGTACATAGGGGGCAGTATTATAGTAGTTATATTCTTGTACATAGGATGTAGTATTATAGTAGTTATATTCTTGTACATAGGAGGTAGTATTATAGTAGTTATATTCTTGTACATAGGGGGCAGTATTATAGTAGTTATATTCTTGTACATAGGAGGTAGTATTATAGTAGTTATATTCTTGTACATAGGAGCAGTATTATAGTAGTTATATTCTTGTACATAGGGGCAGTATTATAGTAGTTATATTCTTGTACATAGGAGCAGTATTATAGTAGTTATATTCTTGTACATAGGGGGTAGTATTATAGTAGTTATATTCTTGTACATAGGAGCAGTATTATAGTAGTTATATTCTTGTACATAGGAACGCAGTAGTATTATAGTAGTTATATTCTTGTACATAGGAGTAGTATTATAGTAGTTATATTCTTGTACATAGGAGCAGTATTATAGTAGTTATATTCTTGTACATAGGGGGCAGTATTATAGTAGTTATATTCTTGTACATAGGAGCAGTATTGTAGTAGTTATATTCTTGTACATAGGAGCAGTATTATAGTAGTTATATTCTTGTACATAGGAGCAGTATTATAGTAGTTATATTCTTGTACATAGGAGCAGTATTATAGTAGTTATATTCTTGTACATAGGAGGCAGTATTATAGTAGTTATATTCTTGTACATAGGAGCAGTATTATAGTAGTTATATTCTTGTACATAGGAGCAGTATTATAGTAGTTATATTCTTGTACATAGGAGTAGTATTATAGTAGTTATATTCTTGTACATAGGGGGCAGTATTATACTAGTTATATTCTTGTACATAGGAGTAGTATTATAGTAGTTATATTCTTGTACATGGGGGCAGTATTATAGTAGTTATATTCTTGTACATAGGAGGTAGTATTATAGTAGTTATATTCTTGTACATAGGAGCAGTATTATAGTAGTTATATTCTTGTACATAGGAGGTAGTATTATAGTAGTTATATTCTTGTACATAGGGGGCAGTATTATAGTAGTTATATTCTTGTACATAGGAGTAGTATTATAATAGTTATATTCTTGCACATAGGAGGTAGTATTATAGTAGTTATATTCTTGTACATAGCAGGTAGTATAGTAGTTATATTCTTGTACATAGGAGCAGTATTATAGTAGTTATATTCTTGTACATAGGAGGTAGTATTATTGTAGTTATATTCTTGTACATAGGGGGCAGTATTATAGTAGTTATATTCTTGTACATAGGAGGTAGTATTATAGTAGTTATATTCTTGTACATAGGAGCAGTATTATTGTAGTTATATTCTTGTACATAGGAGTAGTATTATAGTAGTTATATTCTTGTACATAGGAGGCAGTATTATAATAGTTATATTCTTGTACATAGGAGTAGTATTATAGTAGTTATATTCTTGTACATAGGAGCAGTATTATAGTAGTTATATTCTTGTACATAGGAGCAGTATTATAGTAGTTATATTCTTGTACATAGTGGGGCAGTATTATAGTAGTTATATTCTTGTACATATGGGCAGTATTATAGTAGTTATAACATAGGAGCAGTATTATTGTAGTTATATTCTTGTACATAGGAGTAGTAGTATAGTAGTTATATTCTTGTACATAGGAGGTAGTATTATAGTAGTTATATTCTTGTACATAGGAGGCAGTATTATAGTAGTTATATTCTTGTACATAGGAGTAGTATTATAGTAGTTATATTCTTGTACATAGGGGGCAGTATTATAGTAGTTATATTCTTGTACATAGGGGCAGTATTATAGTAGTTATATTCTTGTACATAGGAACAGTATTATAGTAGTTATATTCTTGTACATAGGGTGCAGTATTATAGTAGTTATATTCTTGTACACAGGGGCAGTATTATAGTAGTTATATTCTTGTACACAGGGGCAGTATTATAGTAGTTATATTCTTGTACATAGGGGGGCAGTATTTTAGCAGTTATATTCCTATTTCTCTACATGCACTTTACAGCAGGTAGATTTTTGTATTATAGGTATTCTGTGGCGGTCAGTGACTGTAATGACTTTGAGAATCAATCCTCATTAGTCAGGTCCTATTTGTCATTGACGGCTCCTCTTGTTCCTCTCACCCTTACTCCTGGCGGGGCAGTTAGTGGCTCTTGTGTCATGTAGGGGGGTAATTGGCTCTCATACAGGCTGTAGGATGAGCAGTGCTGGGTGCAGGTTGTGTCTGTGTGTGGGATTGTGATGTGCTGGTGTCAGTGTGTGACAGATTTGCCCCCCTGGCGGGGTGGGGGCTGCTCATTATTACCCATTCAGAATAAACAAAGAGCATCATTAATTGACTAACAAGCTCTTGAAAACTAATGAGCGGCCGCCGGAGCGTGACTGTTCTCCCGATGTTACAGGCCGGTACAATACACTGCTGTGTCCCATCTGGGGCCTACACGGCCGGCCCAGCTGTGAACTACAATCCCAAACAACTCACAAATGGAATATCCTGTAGAGTGTGTTTTTTTTTTTTTTTTTTTTTTTTTCTGTCGGTTCTTCAGAAAGTTGGGTTTCAAGCAATATGTCTAAGTTTGTAAACTAGGTTTGTTTGAGCACTATATAGCACTATATTTGGGTGGTGTGTGGCTGTATTAGTTGGCTATCCTATGCCAGTATTATTTTCATACAACATTTCAGTATTATTGAAGCGCTGTATAGAAGTATTTCTAGTATTGAGGTACTATATACTGTATATATAATTGCAATGTTAGTTGGATTATTAGTTCATTTGGCTATTTCTCTGTGGTAGTTTTTGACATTGTATTTGGGCACTCTATGGTGTTATCATTAAGTCACAGTATGGTGGTATGTCTTGAGCTCTGTATACTGATATTATATGGGGAATGTATGGCGGTATGATTAGGGCACTGTATAGTGGTATTATATGGACACTGTATGGCGGTATGATTAGGGCACTCTATAGTGGTATTATATGGACACTGTATGGAGGTATGATTAGGGCACTGTATAGTTGTATTATATGGACATTGTATGGCGGTATGATTAGGGCACTGTATAGTGGTATTATATGGATATTGTATGGCGGTATGATTAGGGCACTGTATAGTGGTATTATATGGACATTGTATGGCGGTATGATTAGGGCACTGTATAGTTGTATTATATGGACACTGTATGGCGATATGATTAGGGCACTATATAGTGGTATTATATGGACATTGTATGGCGGTATGATTAGGGCACTCTATAGTGGTATTATATGGACACTGTATGGCGGTATGATTAGGGCACTCTATAGTGATATTATATGGACACTGTATGGCGGTATGATTAGGGCACTGTATAGTTGTATTATATGGACATTGTATGGCGGTATGATTAGGGCACTCTATAGTGGTATTATATGGACATTGTATGGCGGTATGATTAGGGCACTCTATAGTGGTATTATATGGACATTGTATGGCGGTATGATTAGGGCACTGTATAGTGGTATTATATGGACACTGTATGGCGGTATGATTAGGGCACTCTATAGTGGCATTAAGCGGCTGCGGTATGGTTGTACTTTCTGACACCGTATAATGGAATAGTTATGGCACCGTGTGGCGGTATCATTTGGGTATGTTGTTGGTTTAGGTGCACTGTCATTTTTGACTATTTCTTTTCTTCCAAAACAAGAGGGGGCTCCACATAGTGTCCTGCCTGGGGGCCCATATACAGATTGATTTGGCTCCAGGTGATTGAATAACAAGTGTTTTATCCCCTGCCCCTTCCCAGGGCATCTCCGGCTGTTCTTGCGCCCCCGAGCCGCAGCTTATCACAGGGAAGACATCTCTGCGGCAAAGTATCATCTGAAGAGTTAAAGGAGAAGTGTAAATGAGATGACTATCAGTGGTCCTTGTGCTCCTCACCTGCGGCCCCCTCCCCCTAATAATTGGTGGGTTACTGGTAATAGATAGAGCTCAGTGTCCCATCAGCCTCGGGGCTGGAGATTTATCAGCCCTCAGATAAGTAAAAGCCCCTCAGTTAACTCCAGGCCTGGCTACTTATTAACCGTAGGCCCAGAGTCCTTTCACTGCCTGTCACCGCATTCCAAGGGGCTTCCAGGCCATTCAGCGCAGGGACAATTCATTCAGGGCCCCATGAAAGGGAACAAATTGGAGTTTTGTTGTTGTCGGGTTATAAAAACCTTTGAGGACAATGAGAGCAAAGAAATAAAGGTGGAAGCATCGAGTGGTGGTCACGGAGAGTAGTGTTACAGGGTATCGCAAGGTATCTAAGTACGGGAAAAAGATATAGTGTATTACATAAGGATACAGTATACTATAAATGGTATCTAAGCTCAGGACATGGGAGACAGTATATTACAGGGTATCCCAAGGTATCTAGTGGCATATTACAATGGGTATCTAAGCCATGGACATAGGGTTATAGGTTACTGCAGGGTATCTGAGCCCTTAACATAGGGTTAGAGTTCAGTATATTACACAGTATTCAAACCCTATATATAGGCATACAATTTCAGGATATCACAAAGTATCCAAGCACGAAGTAAATTATGTTGAACGTTATTGCATAGGTATCCAAGCACTGGACATTCTGAGACATTATATAACTAGGTATCCAAGCGCTGAACATAGGGACACATTATATAACTAGGTATCCAAGCTCTAGACATTGGGATACATTATATAACAGGGTATGCAAGCTCTAGACAGATTACAAGACACTCTAATTTTGAAACCATATATAATAAGTGGTTAGTGTGACTCAGTGGTTAAGAGCACCGGCGCTCGATCAATGATTCCCAGGATGGATAAACTAGAGGGGATCGGTCTCCTGATGTATGAGATGTAGGTGTCCCGGGGGGCAGTGGCATGGCTCACCCTTGTATTGTTTAACCACTGAGCCCCTGGTGACACATGCACAAGGTCTCGTTGCTGACAGAGGGGGCGAGCTGCAGTGCATTATAATGAAGGGACAATGAAGTGTCTTCCAGCTTGTGACATCTTCATTATTTCTGCTCTAGGTGCTCTTTATATAGTGGCAGCTCATAAGTGTGAATGCTCCTGCCGGGGCCGCACAGCTAAACATTAGCCTCAGCCCTTTCTTCTACATGTGGGTGGCATGGCTGTATTAGCAGGAAGCTGTCCGACCGTGTGTCTTGGGTTCTTTGTTGTGTTCATCATGGGTGCATTGCTTACCCTTCATTGCCTAGCCCAATGATGGGGGACGCATCCTGAGAATGCCTGCCGACCACCTAAGGGGGTCCACCTAGGTCCCAGTTGGGCACCTCTTCTTACCGTGATGGGTTTGTTAACATATTAGGGTCCCCACTGAGACGGAAGCGACTGAGTTATTCTGAGTAGTTGGCGTGCTTCGGCCCAGACGGGGAAAATGGAGATTTTTTTCATATTTTTTTTTCCTGTTTTTTTTGTAGGAAGGGAGGAATACATTTACTTGCCGATTCTGTGAAGTGTGAGGGTTTATGGCGAGGGGCTTGTGATTAAATTCCCCTGGAGGGCCCCGGCTTGTGTTTATAATGCATAGAATCCATCTCTCTGCTCGCTCGCTTGTACACGAAGTGCGTCCTTTCGGCAGGGCTGCCGCGTGTTATAGGCTTTGTACTTCCATTTACTGTGCGTTCTGAAAATGCAAAATATGTAAAATCCAAACCAGAGATGAATTCAGGCATTCTGATCAGCGCCGGGGTCCAAAGTTCTGACGCTAAACCGTCTCCATCACTGGTAAAGGGTCGGGGCGAAAACATCAGCCCCACGTCCCCCGAATCATCTCCCCATCCTAGAAGGCTCTTATTACCCCCCCATGTTGTGATGCTCATGAGGATGCGCACGTTGTAAGAGATCTGAGATGTCACTCTTCCCTTGCAGGGGCCCCAATGACATCTTTTAGGGCCACCTCATAATCCCAACCTCAGCCTTTGTCCATGGTGAGGTGACCCTCTTATGTCCTAGCCCTTTAGGGTTTAGAAGGCAGGATTTGCTGCCCCCATACCCGTTGCCCCCATTGAGCTCATTATAAGGCCGTCTCTGCTAGTAAACCCCTATAAATCACTCGGCTTACTTATAAACTAGAGTACAATGGACGCCGCCACACAGCTCACGGAATGACAGATTGACTTGGGAAGCGACAATTCATTTTATAGATTTGCTTCCTGAAACTTCAGCATCATGAAGATCAGGGGCGTAGCCCGCGCCTCAATAGAGCCGCACAATAAACTGCATATGGCGTATACAGAGAGAGGATGACCACCCAAAACCCCTCGACGAATGCTATAATGGGTCTTGGTGAAGGCTGAGGGGTTCTGGGTACTAGTGCCTCAATGATACCTGGCTCTAGACGCACCCCATACACCCCCACCCCAATATTATTTCTCAGAAGGGTACCATTAAAAATATTAAAATATCTTGTTGAGGTATCATGGTTTAAGGTTACAGGCCTGAAGCCTGAGGTCGCACTACTGAGCAATGTCATAGAGGCCATAGAAAACCACTTATGTCGGTGTACACACAAGGCTGCCACCGTTGTAGCCAGGCAGGGTGTAGATATTGGTGTGAATTCACACAGGGTGTCATATACTGTAGAAGGCGCTGGGGAAGAATTGGTCATTATTCAGATTACAAGAACATATCTGAAAAGATTGAATGAATATTAATATCCATGTATCTCCTTACAGAAACATGGGATCCCCGTACCAGTGACCCCAAAGAGCCCCTGGAGCATGGATGAGAATATCATGCATATAAGGTAAGAGAATCCAAGATGTCTGACTGATACTCAGGATAACGGCAGGCTGACACTCTGGGTACAGGATAATGACAGGCTGACACTGGGGGTATGGGATAATGACAGGCTGACACTGGGGGTACAGGATAATGACAGGCTGACACTCGGGGTACAGGATAATGACAGGCTGACACTGGGGTACAGGATAATGACAGGCTGACACTGGGGGTACGGGATAATGACAGGCTGACACTGGGGGTACAGGATAATGACAGGCTGACACTGGGGGTACGGGATAATGACAGGCTGACACTGGGGGTACAGGATAATGACAGGCTGACACTGGGGTTACAGGGTAATGGCAGGCTGACACTGGGGGTACAGGATAATGACAGGCTGACACTGGGGGTACAGGGTAATGACAGGCTGACACTCGGGGTACAGGATAATGACAGGCTGACACTCGGGGTACAGGATAATGACAGGCTGACACTGGGGGTACGGGATAATGACAGGCTGACACTGGGGGTACAGGATAATGACAGGCTGACACTCGGGGTACAGGATAATGACAGGCTGACACTGGGGGTACGGGATAATGACAGGCTGACACTGGGGGTACAGGATAATGACAGGCTGACACTCGGGGTACAGGATAATGACAGGCTGACACTCGGGGTACAGGATAATGGCAGGCTGACACTCAGGGTACGGGATAATGACAGGCTGACACTGGGGGTACAGGATAATGACAGGCTGACACTGGGGGTACAGGATAATGACAGGCTGACACTGGGGGTACAGGATAATGACAGGCTGACACTGGGGGTACAGGATAATGACAGGCTGACACTGGGGGTACAGGATAATGACAGGCTGACACTGGGGGTACAGGATAATGACAGGCTGACACTGGGGGTACAGGATAATGACACGCTGACACTGGGGGTACAGGATAATGACAGGCTGACACTGGGGTACAGGATAATGACAGGCTGATACTCGGGGTACAGGATAATGACAGGCTGACACTGGGGGTACAGGATAATGACAGGCTGACACTGGGGGTACAGGATAATGACAGGCTGACACTCGGGGTACAGGATAATGACAGGCTGACACTCGGGGTACAGGATAATGACAGGCTGACACTGGGGGTATGGGATAATGACAGGCTGACACTGGGGGTACAGGATAATGACAGGCTGACACTGGGGGTACAGGATAATGACAGGCTGACACTCGGGGTACAGGATAATGACAGGCTGACACTGGGGGTACGGGATAATGACAGGCTGACACTGGGGGTACGGGATAATGACAGGCTGACACTGGGGGTACAGGATAATGACAGGCTGACACTGGGGGTACAGGATAATGACAGGCTGACACTCGAGGTACAGGATAATGACAGGCTGACACTCGGGGTACAAGATAATGACAGGCTGACACTCTGGGTACAAGATAATGACAGGCTGACACTTGGGGTGATATGCAGATAATATATATACGCTTCTTATCATTTCAGCTATGAAGGGGGGATCCTGGAGAACCCTAAGGTGAGTGTTCAGGAGAATACAGGGTTAATAGACGTCCCTCATCTATATGGGGCCCTTGTCTCATTGTCTATTGCTGGATTCTGATTGGTTCCTACAGATAAGGCCATGTAAAAAGCTGAACTCTGGTTGCTATGTGCAACTAGCTTTGAAATTGAAAGCTGGACAGTCATTGGTTGCTATAGGTGACAGGGCCCTGAGGCCTAGTAAACTTTACTGAGATTCATCCTATGACTAGGGCTACATGGCAATCTAGTGGGCGTCCACCCATTGCACTCTGCTACATCTTGTTGGATTGAACATGGATGTCTTTGCGCTGTACAGTTCATAGTATTGGTGACGCAACAGCCACAAGACATCAGCCGAGCGACCCCTGTGATGTCATGTGTGATCTCATGTAGCTTAAAAAATCATTAACTATGGCTGCTGTACCGACTGCTCCAAAAGTGACCTGTTCACTAAGACAATGTGATGATGACATGGCCACCTGTGGTTCTCCATGATAACACTAGAGGTGGTCCCGGGAGCTGACAATCTACACATTGTCCTCATCCTTCTGTCAGTCATGGCTGCAGGTGAATGACCTGTCAGCACTAATTACACCATCAGTCAGGATGAGGGCCCCGGGGAATGAGCGCAGGGGCCCCAGGGGACAATCCACTTTGTTCCAATATTTAGATAAACAGCTCAGTCTTTGATCACTTTGTCACCTAAGTGGCCGCAGGAATCCAGGAAATCCTCTCTGGTTTCTCTTGACTGAGGAGACATTTCAGCCGTGGGGGCGCACGGTGGTGAAGAATCTATGGCTGTGTTCACACGCAGGTGCAGATTGAGAGGCTTTTCCAATGGTTGATTTCACAACCTGATAATTTTGGAGACCGATTCAGTGACTGATTTTGTTGTCTGCAAAACTAACCTTATACAAGCCTAACCCATAAAAAAGGTGCAGTGTACCCCCAAAAATGAATGCCCAATTGTGCCAATGCCCTGGTGCTGCCGTCTTTCTGGCCACTCTGTAGAGGGTGCTAAGACATGTGGAAACAAGTACAAGTATATGAAGCTTAAACTGCATTACTGGTGTATAAATCTGAGATTCTATTTGATCAATTTGTGAGAGGTCCCGACAAGACAACCATAATGAGATGGGACCCTACACTATGCAGACATATATCTCGGGCCTGGGTCTAGGCCTACAAAGTGAACTATCTATTTATCTATCTATCTCATATCTATCTATCTCATATCTATCTATCTATCTATCTATCTATCTCATATCTATCTATCTATCTATCTATCTATCTATCTCATATCTATCTATCTATCTTTCTATCTATCTCATATCTATCTCCTATCTATCTATCTATCTATCTATCTATCTATCTATCTATCTATCTCATATCTATCTATCTATCTATCTATCTATCTATCTATCTCATATCTATCTATCTCCTATCTATCTCATATCTATCTATCTATCTCATATCTATCTATCTATCTATCTATCTATCTCTCTCATATCTCTCTCATATCTATCTGTCTCATATCTATCTATCTATCTCATATCTATCTCATATCTATCTCATATCTATCTATCTCATATCTATCTATCTCATATCTATCTGTCTCATATCTATCTGTCTCATATCTATCTGTCTCATATCTATCTATCTATCTCATATCTATCTCATATCTATCTGTCTCATATCTATCTTTCTATCTATCTATCTCATATCTATCTCCTATCTATCTCCTATCTATCTATCTATCTATCTATCTATCTATCTCATATCTATCTCATATCTATCTGTCTCATATCTATCTATCTATCTATCTATCTATCTATCTATCTCATATCTATCTCCTATCTATCTCCTATCTATCTATCTATCTATCTATCTATCTATCTATCTGTCTCATATCTATCTCCTATCTATCTATCTATCTATCTATCTATCTATCTATCTATCTATCTATCTCATATCTATCTCCTATCTATCTCCTATCTATCTATCTATCTATCTATCTATCTATCTATCTATCTATCTATCCATATCTATCTCATATCTATCTGTCTCATATCTATCTACATCTATCTATCTATCTATCTATCCCTATCTATCCCTCTATCTATCTATCTATCTATCTATCTATCTATCTATCTATCTATCTATTCCTATCTATCTATCTATCTATCTATCTATCTATCTATCTCATATCTATCCCTATCTATCTATCTATCTATCTATCTATCTATCTATCTATCTGTCTCATATCTATCTATCTATCTATCTATCTATCTATCTATCTCCCTCTTTACCCTCTTTTTTTTTTTTTTCTCGCACCTCCTCTTCCCAAACCAACTGCACGGATTTATAGAAAAAACAAAACAAAACAGATGGTTGGGCCATTTTCTGCCTCCCTGAGACCCGATTGAGAGGCAATGAGGCATTCTAATGTTAGAAAGATAGAAATTTACTTGCTTTAACTTCATATGGCGCTTTGAAAGAGTTCATTCAGACTCGGACACAACAACATCAACTGGGTGAATAAACCATTGACGGCACAAGCAGCCTTACACTGGCCTTCACTTCATGCCCCATTTCCTCCTAATCTCCCTCTCCCCTCGCTGCCCTCGCACTCCCTTTTCTCTCACACTCTCCGCTCCCCTCCCCTCTACATTATATATTATTACAAGATTTTTTTTATATATATATTATTCTTTTTTTTTTTCTTTCCTCCTCCATGACACTTCCATCACAAAGCGCCCACCGGGCCAGATAAATAAGGCCTGAGACCAGCGGCACTCATATGAACTGAGAACTTGAGAAGGAATATGGCAGACGGAGTAACACGGCAGCGGCCGCATGGACATCATGTTATTTCTATCTGGATATTTTATTTATTAGGGGTCGTGCACTAAGTGTATCGGATTCCCAGGGTTAGGTATAAGGTGGAATCTCACGACCTGAACCTCCTCACATGGTGCCCAATCCCCTCAATTAGTCCAAACCTGTCACTTAATCTAAACCCCTTACTTTGTATGAGCCCCCCCAATTAACCCAAATCCATCATTTACACTAAAGACCCCCTCCTCTAACCCCTCACCACACAGACCCATTCACTTCTATGACCCTGTGTACACAACCATGAGCCCAGGCCGTGAAACTCTGTGCAGGTCCTATTGCAATTCGGGCTCCTTCATACAAGTGTAAGGGTCGGTGGAAACCAGGGATGGCACATGAATCCCATCTGTGTGCCCTCCTTTCTGTTTTTCACAGATGAGTACACGAGACCTGGTCGCATGCAGGTAGCCTTAGACCAAACCTTTCATTTCTCAATTTGACCTGATCCCTTCACATAGCACAACCTTCCTCTTAAACCACTCTCTTGGCCCGAACCCACTTACTTACTCCACCTTTGCTCAGGTTAGGTCAGGCTATCAGGGACAACAGAAATCCTAAAATTTTCTACCCGACTATTGGAATTCTTCTGTATGAGGCCCAGTAATTCAGAAAATGAAGCTGTCTGGCAGCGGGTTTAGGGGATAGGAGAGCCTGTCTACCTCACCCTGGGCCCCTGACATTTCCCAATCTCGGCCCTCTCACGGCCAGGAATGCTGCTCCAGCAGTTTTTGTAGGTGTCTGTGGATTTTCCGAGCATGGAGCGCAGGGTGCCGCAGTGATTGACAGGCATTACCACGCCCACAAGTCAGGGACAGCAAGCAATCAAACGGGCCAAAGCAGATTTTAGCCAGTAACCCAGAAAGGGCGTGAATGATGAGCGCTGAGAGAAGGCGCCTTCTTATTGTAGCTCTGCCAAGGCTGGCATTAGGCTGATATGTTTTTAGATGAGTTTCTGCTTTGTTCCTCTCCACTCCCCCGGATGTATTAACCTCGGGGACACTGTACGAGTGCGTTCCTGCAGTGCACCTGCTGGGGTCACCCACTCTGATTTCTTTCTCTATTTTTGCAGAATAAACTGCTGTGATATAAGCGGCTCTGTCTTTAGGCAGAAAGACTTCAATCTAGCAGCTTGTGATTGTGCATCGGTTATAGGCGGTCGCCCCCCCCACCCTGTACGCTCGGCGCCCGCCACACTGCATTAAATAACACTGCCGTCATGTTCTCTGTATAAAATCTCTTATTACTTCAGTTATTAGATGGATATTATAATTGGCAACTTAAAATCAAGATGGCCCCGGTGTGGAAGCCCTTGTGGCGAGGGTGAGCGTCCTGCACTAAGCAGGGTATGACGCCATCCTGATGCCTCCAGCTGGTACATGGGTGTAGGCCAGTCACGTAGCGATAGGGCAGTAACCCATTAAGGGCCCAGTGCTGATGGCGGTATCATGGTAAATGCACCTTACTAAATGGTACTCGGTCACTGTTACATTCCTATTGCTGGGGACCTAAACCGTTCACAGATGTAGCAGAGCTGAAGTTGTCATGTCACTGTTTGTTGTGGAAATGGCAGTTTGGCGGCCATTTTTCTCAGGCACACTGTGCCAGTGTAAGCCTGGCATTCTGTGCCCCTTCCTATGACTGGTCCAGGCAATGCCAGGGAAATAGTAAAGATGTTGTGCCGTCTGTGGTCACATGACTGGTAATAACCTTATGTCTTACACTAATTACATATGGGGCAGATTTACTAAGAGTCCAGCACAGACATGGAAGCAGCCTATCAGATTATAGCTTTCATTCTTTTAGTGCAGTATTGAGAATAAAAGACGCGCTCTGATTGGCTGCTGGGGCAGCCCCTGACTGAGAGCCTCATACATAACAAAGTCACTGTCGCCCATAGCAACCAATCAGAATCCTGCTCTCATTCATCCAGAATGGCTATAAAAATGAAAGAAGTGATCTGATTGGCTGTCATGGCTAATGGAAGAGCTGCCAAGCAATTGGCTTTAAATTTTTCTGGCGGTGCTGATAGCGGAGCGTTCTGATTGGTTGCTGAGATCATTATCGCCAATTCTTATCTCCTCCAGAACCACGCACCGGACGGGCTGTTTGTGAAAACCAAAGACCCCAGCACCTCGCCCAGCACCCCCGACATCCTGGAGATTGAGTTTAAGAAAGGTGAGTGTCTGTGGCCCTAGGGTGTCACTACAAGGAGTGCAGAGGTCGTCGTCATACACGGACGCTGGTGAGGGCTTAGGGGCCCCTTGGGTGCGATCACATAACTAGACCCAAGTAATGTATATCCCACATGGTAGGGGGCCCTGGTACAGATTTTACATGGGGGGGGCCCTAGAGCAAATACTGTCTGGTGATGGCTCATATAGGGGTCTCCGTATTTCGCTGATACCCCCACACCTGCGGCGGGTCACGTGATACTGGAGGTAATATCTAGCATGTAAAAGGTTTTATTACCGCTGCCCCATAATGCACCCCAAAGGGACACTCGGGTCTGTGTGTGGGGTGAATCTGCAGATACACATAACATGTCCTGGGAGCCTTCCTGGTGCATAGAGCAAAAAGATAGTGCGAACCCAGCCCTACTGGTGCAATATTACATGGTAAAGAAAATAGTCACATGATACCGCGAATCGTACAATACAGAAGAGGGGATTAATATATAAACTTATTAGCTGCAAATTGTATAATAATCCAACGAATAATAGTGACGGTGATAGATTATTATATAGAAATGTCAGAAATAACCTAATAATCCTGATATGGCACCAATGACATCATAGAACTTGTAATGATATCATGTATAATATATATATATAATAATCCAATATTAATAATGGTGACGGTAAAAGATTATACTATAATAATGTCAGAAATAACCTAATAATATATGACACCGATGACATCATAGAATGATATTGTATATAATAATCCATATAACACTATAGAAATACTCAGAATACAGGGAATATTTTTTTATCTTGAATTTTTTCCCTATATTTTCCCATCCACCACTCCCCCCCTCCCATCTGACTAATATTGACCCTCACTATAACGTCTACTCCATAATATGAAGCCTATACATCCGTGAAATGTGACTGTGAACATCTCGCAGCATCTCATCCCCCTGAATCTATTATTCTTACTGGAAAATACCGTAATAAATACATAAATGTGCGATTCTGTATGGATTGAGCGGAGCCGCATGATGGTGTCGCCTGTAATACAGGCTTATGGGTGTCTGGCAGCTGCTCGGAGCCTGCGCCGTCCCCGACACATCTAGTGACTCATTTACACGTGGCATTCTAGTAACTTCTGCTATTGTCACGCAATCTCCCCGAGAAATTAAAGTCCCATCGTCATTGCGCCCGAACAATGGCGGCTCCATTCAGCCCGGCCATCAGATTATCTATTCATCTCCTTCACTTTATTTATTTGAAGTTCTAATCTAATTATTGACTATTTGAAAACTATAAGCCGCGGATCAGGGAGCAGAGCGGTGCGGGACGGGCGCAATCCGGCCCATAAAAAAAAAAAAAAAAAAAAAAAAAGCCTTTAAATATAAATAGGATCTGCAGACTGACGGAGGCGGCTTAAAGTTCATTATTGCAAAGAATTACATTTAATGGCATAAGAGAGTGAGAGCGCTCCGTGAAGAGGTGATTGGCACTGAATGGTGCAATCAATACTAATGGGGGCAACAGATGGAGAAAAGATTAAGCACAGGACTAGTCCCCGCTCTGCTTTGTGGCAGAACAACCCTTGTCAGATTGCTGATACATTTATTGCTCATTTCAGTTTGCAAAAGAATAATGCGGCCTTTCTTTTCATAGTCTGTCCTCTCCCTCCCACCCATAGCCCTTCCATCCGAAAATCCCCCCTTGCCCTCCCTGGGGCTCAGCCCGTACACCACACCCTTCCCTCTGCCTTTCTTATGGAAGGTGTAATAATTAATTCATGGGGTCTCCCTATGGCTGTGAGGCTTTAACTTTTTACTGATTGACCCCCCCCTCTTTTGAGTGTTGACAGGTCTAGAACTTGGTTGGCGCTCATTGAAACAGACATTATGGGAGGGTTGGATGGGGTGGGTCGGAAACCCATCAAGCAACTGGCCACCAGCTTCCCCCTCCTCTGTCCCCATTTGTCAGGCTCAAATCTCTGAGTGGTGAGACAGAAGGTGCTGGGCCGTAAGACAATGGCCGACCGTGAAATGCAATTAAGAATGGGGCTGGTGGCAATTTCACAGTGTATGAAATGAAAGACAGGGTGACAGTAGAGACAGGCAGCGGGCCCGGGGGTGTATGGGGGGGGTCTCATTTTATTGCACTTTCTATTTTCCCCTAAATCTGTAACCTCTCCCCCCTTCCCTTCCCCGCCACCTTCTGGTTCTTAAGGAGTTATTTAGAGTTCATATCTGTCTCATCCATTAAACGCTGCTGTGTGTGGTGGAAGCGCGGCCAAAGCGCTCGAGAGAGCTCATGTCCCCGGGGGGCTCATTTTCTGTCTGTACAATGTACAAGCCATGTTGTGGTTTTCTCTTACTTACAGGTGTCCCCGTACTAGTCACGAATGTGCGGGATGGGACACGACATAACTCTGCGCTGGAGCTCTTCTCCTATCTCAACGAAGTGGCGTAAGTTCTCCCTGGGATGGAAGTTCATGTGGTGTATGGTCATGAAAAGTCTCAGTATGGCACCTCTAGTATGGAGGCACCTGGATGAATGGGGAATATCTCTGTGATACCCTAATAGAGTCCAGGTACCCCCAAACTGGAGACAAGCCCCTACAGAATGCACAGAGGCAGCCATTGCAGCAACCATGGAGCTAATGGACAATGGCACCCGCTTCATGTTATTGGTATGAACCGGTACACAGCGCCTCCTCTCTGCAGACTCCACCAGACTAGGAAGGTGAAACTGCTCCAAGGGTGGTGCAGTCCATACTTACCTATAGACAGGGGTAGAAGTGCCATAGGAGCAGTCGCCATGAGGTCCCGGCTCAGGTTGGTGAAAACCACAACCCCAACAGGTGGTGTTAACCTGTGCACATCCTTTACTCTCTGCAGTCACCTTGTCATCAGACCAGGAGGGTAACTCTACCCCAAGGGTGACACAGTCCTTACTTACCCATAGAACAGAGGTAGACACCAGTGCAGCCACCATGTAGCCCCTGCACAGCTCCTCTCCACATACAGCGCACCAGAATGAGGCCTGGTGTGACCCTGCCCCTCTTACACAAGACGCAGAATCCAGTGACCCTGTGTAAGTGCACTTGAGCTCCACATCCCCCTCCTCACCACCTGTGTCATGTTGGGGTTACCTTTGTCCCTGAAGGGCCCATCTCTAGTGTAGGTTCCCTTCCCTTCAGATATGTTGTACACTGCAGGATCCCCGTGACCATTATAGTCACAACATGGGGTTGTTGTTACGACGAGCCAGTCCCACCTGACGCCTACCATGGCATCACAGACTAAACAAGCTCAATAAGATCACATGACCAGGCCCCCTCCCCATAAGATGACGTCAGGCAATAAGTGCAA
>CAMRHE010001015.1:140000-235000 GCA_947044405.1 Leptodactylus fallax
GCTGTATCTAATCCTATCCTGTGTGATACTATTTGCTGTATCTAATCCTATCCTGTGTGATACTATTTGCTGTATCTAATCCTATCCTGCGTGATACTGTCTGCTGTATCTAATCCTATCCTGCGTGCTACTGTCTGCTGAGCTGCTGTATCTAATCCTATCCTGTGTGCTACTGTCTGCTCAGCTGCGGTATCTAATCCTATGCTGTGTGCTACTGTCTGCTGTATCTAATCCTGTCCTTTGTACTACTGTCTGCGGTATCTAATCCTGTCCTTTGTACTACTGTCTGATGAGCTGCGGTATCTAATCCTATGCTGTGTGATCCTGTATGCACCATGTATGGTGTAGCAGGTAGTGTGCGGTACGTGAGCGCGGTGTCATCTCGCTGGCATCCTCTCGCAGTGGCCCAGGGGGAGGCGCTCTCTCCCAGCGCACTTTCTTTTAGCTGTTGACAGCTGTCACAGCATAGAAAATATGAAAACAAGAACCCCCACCATCCGCCGGCGCTGCCAGAGCCAGCCGCACACAACAACACTGACAAACAGCAAGTGGCAGCACAATCCTCCGCACACCTGCCAGCACCCCGCCATAGGCTTCTGGGGCCACACCATAGGGCCACACATTATCTGATGGGGGAAGTAGTGCCCTGAGACCGCAGCTCAGCAGACGGGATCACACATGATGGGATTAGATACACAGCTCAGCAGACAGTATCACACACTTTAGGCTTGGATACACAGCTCGGCAGACAGTTTCACACCAGACGGCTCAGCAGACAGTATCACACACTTTAGGCTTGGATACACAGCTCAGCAGACAGTATCACACACTTTAGGCTTGGATACACAGCTCAGCAGACAGTATCACACACTTTAGGCTTGGATACACAGCTCAGCAGACAGTATCGCATGTTAGGTTTGGATACACATTTTGTCAGACAGTATCACACACGTTAGGTTTGGATACACAGCTCAGCAGACAGTATCACATGTTAGGTTTGGATACACAGTTCGGCAGACAGTATCACACACTTTCAGTTTGGATACACAGCTCAGCAGACAGTATCACACACTTTAGGCTTGGATACACAGTTCGGCAGACAGTATCACACACTTTCAGTTTGGATACACAGCTCAGCAGACAGTATCACATGTTAGGTTTGGATACACAGTTCGGCAGACAGTATCACACACTTTCAGTTTGGATACACAGCTCAGCAGACAGTATCACACACTTTAGGCTTGGATACACAGTTCGGCAGACAGTATCACACACTTTCAGTTTGGATACACAGCTCAGCAGACAGTATCACACACTTTCAGTTTGGATACACAGCTCAGCAGACAGTATCACATGTTAGGTTTGGATACACAGTTCGGCAGACAGTATCACACACTTTCAGTTTGGATACACAGCTCAGCAGACAGTATCACACACTTTAGGCTTGGATACACAGTTCGGCAGACAGTATCACACACTTTCAGTTTGGATACACAGCTCAGCAGACAGTATCACACACTTTAGGCTTGGATACACAGCTCAGCAGACAGTATCACACCCTTTAGGCTTGGATACACAGCTCAGCAGACAGTATCACACACTTTAGGCTTGGATACACAGCTCAGCAGACAGTATCACATGTTAGGTTTGGATACACAGTTCGGCAGACAGTATCACACACTTTCAGTTTGGATACACAGCTCAGCAGACAGTATCACACACTTTAGGCTTGGATACACAGTTCGGCAGACAGTATCACACACTTTCAGTTTGGATACACAACTCAGCAGACAGTATCGCATGTTAGGTTTGGATACACATTTTGTCAGACAGTATCACACACGTTAGGTTTGGATACACAGCTCAGCAGACAGTATCACATGTTAGGTTTGGATACACAGTTCGGCAGACAGTATCACACACTTTCAGTTTGGATACACAGCTCAGCAGACAGTATCACATGTTAGGTTTGGATACACAGCTCAGCAGACAGTATCACACACTTTCAGTTTGGATACACAGTTCAGCAGACAGTATCACACACTTTAGGCTTGGATACACAGCTCAGCAGACAGTATCACACACTTTCAGTTTGGATACACAGCTCAGCAGACAGTATCACACACTTTCAGTTTGGATACACAGCTCAGCAGACAGTATCACACATTAGGTTTGGATACACAGCTCTTTGGTGCGCTGTCCCTGGTCCTGACGTCCCTCTTCCTCGCCCTGTCTGCTGGTTCCATTAACCCTCGCTTCCCCGGCAGCAGGGACCTGTCATCTCCCATCCAGTCTCCGTTTCCTTCCAGTTAATTTTACCACTGACTTTCGAGGACTCTGAAGGGAGTAATTTCGGAGACGCAGGAAATGGGAAGATTTAACCTGCTCGCCCCGGCAGATTATTTTGCGGCTGGTTTAGCACAACATCTCTCCTGACAACTCCGTCCTAATAAGCTTTCAACATGTCAGCCGGGTCAGCAGCAAATAGAGATCTGTGCTGGATGGAGCGGGCGATTTACTGACGTCTCGCTGCCACCACGTGGGGGACTCTGGGTAATAATCAACCATCAGTATCTGGTCGGGCCCCTCACCCCTGCCTGCCCTTCGGGGCTAGCCTGGACTCCACACACCATAGTGACAACCCCTGACAACACTGAGTGCACATGAGCTGCTGTAAATCCCTATAGGTGTCAGATATAGTCACTCCCCTGCTCTTAGGTCTGTCCCAGCAGCTTCATTACCTGTGTCCCCTAAATAGTACATATAGAATAGGGATGTAGAAGACAAACAGCAGCTTCAACCTCAGCACACTGTATGTAACCAGTATATATTACAGTGTAGCTACAGAGGAGACGGTATATAGAGTCCTCCGACACCATAATATCAGACAGGGAGTGACTGTGAACCTGTGTGATACTGTCTGCTGAGCCACTGTATCTAATCCTATCCTGTGCGATACTGTCTGCTGAGCCACTGTATCTAATCCTATCCTGTGTGATACTGTCTGCTCAGCCACTGTATCTAATCTTATCCTGTGTGATACTGTCTGCTGAGCCACTGTATCTAATCTTATCCTGTGTGATACTGTCTGCTGAGCCACTGTATCTAATCCTATCCTGTGTAATACTGTCTGCTCAGCCACTGTATCTAATCCTATCCTGTGCGATACTGTCTGCTGAGCCACTGTATCTAATCCTATCCTGTGTGATACTGTCTGCTCAGCCACTGTATCTAATCCTATCCTGTGCGATACTGTCTGCTCAGCCACTGTATCTAATCCTATCCTGTGTGATACTGTCTGCTGAGCCACTGTATCTAATCTTATCCTGTGTGATACTGTCTGCTGAGCCACTGTATCTAATCCTATCCTGTGTGATACTGTCTGCTCAGCCACTGTATCTAATCCTATCCTGTGTGATACTGTCTGCTGAGCCACTGTATCTAATCCTATCCTGTGCGATACTGTCTGCTCAGCCACTGTATCTAATCCTATCCTGTGCGATACTGTCTGCTGAGCCACTGTATCTAATCCTATCCTGTGTGATACTGTCTGCTGAGCCACTGTATCTAATCTTATCCTGTGTGATACTGTCTGCTGAGCCACTGTATCTAATCCTATCCTGTGTAATACTGTCTGCTCAGCCACTGTATCTAATCCTATCCTGTGCGATACTGTCTGCTGAGCCACTGTATCTAATCCTATCCTGTGTGATACTGTCTGCTCAGCCACTGTATCTAATCCTATCATGTGTGATACTGTCTGCTCAGCCACTGTATCTAATCCTATCCTGTGTAATACTGTCTGCTCAGCCACTGTATCTAACCTATCCTGTGCGATACTGTCTGCTGAGCCACTGTATCTAATCCTATCATGTGTGATACTGTCTGCTCAGCCACTGTATCTAATCCTATCATGTGTGATACTGTCTGCTCAGCCACTGTATCTAATCCTATCCTGTGTGATACTGTCTGCTCAGCCACTGTATCTAATCCTATCCTGTGTGATACACTCTACTGAGCCACTGTATCTAATCCTATCCTGTGTAATACTGTCTGCTCAGCCACTGTATCTAATCCTATCCTGTGCGATACTGTCTGCTGAGCCACTGTATCTAATCCTATCCTGTGCGATACTGTCTGCTCAGCCACTGTATCTAATCTTATCCTGTGTGATACTGTCTGCTGAGCCACTGTATCTAATCCTATCCTGTGTAATACTGTCTGCTCAGCCACTGTATCTAATCCTATCCTGTGCGATACTGTCTGCTCAGCCACTGTATCTAATCTTATCCTGTGTGATACTGTCTGCTGAGCCACTGTATCTAATCCTATCCTGTGTGATACTGTCTGCTGAGCTAAGTATCTAATCCTATCCTGTGTGATACACTCTGCTGAGCCACTGTATCTAATCCTATCCTGAGTGATACTGTCTGCTGAGCCACTGTATCTAATCCTATCCTGTGCGATACTGTCTGCTCAGCCACTGTATCTAATCCTATCCTGTGTGATACACTCTACTGAGCCACTGTATCTAATCCTATCCTGTGTGGTACTGTCTGCTGAGCCACTGTATCTAATCCTATCCTGAGTGATACTGTCTACTGAGCTAAGTATCTAATCCTATCCTGTGTGATACTCTCTGCTGAGCCACTGTATCTAATCCTATCCTGAGTGATACTGTCTGCTGAGCCACTGTATCTAATCCTATCCTGTGTGATACACTCTGCTGAGCCACTGTATCTAATCCTATCCTGAGTGATACTGTCTGCTGAGCCACTGTATCTACTCCTATCCTGTGTGGTACTGTCTACTGAGCCACTGTATCTAATCCTATCCTGTGTGGTACTGTCTACTGAGCCACTGTATCTAATCCTATCCTATGTGATACACTCTGCTGAGCCACTGTATCTAATCCTATCCTGTGTGATACTGTCTGCTGAGCTAGGTATCTAATCCTATCCTGAGTGATACTGTCTGCTGAGCCACTGTATCTAATCCTATCCTGTGCGATACTGTCTGTTGAGCCACTGTATCTAATCCTATCCTGAGTGATACTGTCTGCTGAGCCACTGTATCTAATCCTATCCTATGTGATACACTCTGCTGAGCCACTGTATCTAATCCTATCCTGTGTGATACTGTCTGCTGAGCTAGGTATCTAATCCTATCCTGAGTGATACTGTCTGCTGAGCCACTGTATCTAATCCTATCCTGTGTGATACTGTCTGCTGAGCCACTGTATCTAATCCTATCCTGAGTGATACTGTCTGCTGAGCCACTGTATCTAATCCTATCCTATGTGATACTGTCTGCTGAGCCACTGTATCTAATCCTATGCTATGTGATACACTCTGCTGAGCCACTGTATCTAATCCTATCCTGTGTGATACTGTCTGCTGAGTTAGGTATCTAATCCTATCCTGTGCGATACTGTCTGTTGAGCCACTGTATCTAATCCTATCCTGAGTGATACTGTCTGCTGAGCCACTGTATCTAATCCTATCCTATGTGATACACTCTGCTGAGCCACTGTATCTAATCCTATCCTGTGTGATACTGTCTGCTGAGCTAGGTATCTAATCCTATCCTGAGTGATACTGTCTGCTGAGCCACTGTATCTAATCCTATCCTGTGTGATACTGTCTGCTGAGCCACTGTATCTAATCCTATCCTGAGTGATACTGTCTGCTGAGCCACTGTATCTAATCCTATCCTGTGTGATACTGTCTGCTGAGCTAGGTATCTAATCCTATCCTGTGTGATACAGCCTTGTGATCCTGTAGGCTGTCACGCCAGTACATGTATGGAACACGTGTGTGCGATGTTATATGGACGGTCATATTGTCAGGACCGCGCAGCAGGAGACTCCTAGTAGTGAGGATAATGATGGGGGTTGTTGTACATAAATCACCCCTAAAGCTGAAATCTCACTGTTTGGGTTGAGCTCTCCTTGGTTAATTTTAAGAAACTTTTCTTGTCTTCTGTAATATCTGTCTCTGGAAAAGCTGGGTGACACAAATTCAGCTTTTAATGAGGTTGTACAGATTATAAAAACATGGCCGCCTTCCTAAAATGGATTGAGTTGGGTTTTTCAGCTCTATTAAAGTGAATGGGAGTAAACTGCAATACCTCACATAACCTGAAAGCAGGAGTGGCGCTATTTTTGTAAGAAGACAGCTATGTTTTGTAATCCTGCAGAACCCCTTTGAATGTCTTGGATTATACAACATGGCAGCTTTCATCCAAAAACAGCGCCACTCCTGTCCATGGGTCATTCCTGGTATTGCAGGAGGACTCTAGGGAAGACTATAGGGACCAAGTTGCAATTCCACAAACAACCTGTGGACAGACTCTAAATATGTAGAAAAAGAGGGAAGT
Organism: Leptodactylus fallax; assembly: GCA_947044405.1. NCBI lineage: Eukaryota > Metazoa > Chordata > Amphibia > Anura > Leptodactylidae > Leptodactylus > Leptodactylus fallax. The sequence goes on from CAMRHE010001015.1 coordinate 146,379, forward strand.
CTGTTTTATCTGTCCCTGGGAAAGCTGGGTGACGGCATAGGAGTTGTTACCCAGCGATAGGCCTGGATATACATTGATACATACATTGCACCTGTGGTCGCTGACTACATATTACAAGACTACAACATACCGCACATGCCAGAAGGCTGCAGGAGCATGCTGGGAGTTGTAGTTTTGTAATAGCTGGAGAGCCACAGGTTGGCGGCCATTGGTGTCATGTACATATGAATGTATATCCAGGCATGTTGTTGAGTAACGTGTGGTGTTACCCAACTTTCCCAGAATCAGATAACATAGGTTTGCCGGTTTTTCTACCTATTTAAAGGGGAAGCGACGCGGCCTCGTTCTATCAGGCACGCTCACAGGCCCGCATAGCATTTGGCGACCCCAGCGTGCCGGAGACGAGGCCGCGGCGAGATCTTTTCACCGTCTACCAGCCCGGCGTTGGCTCAGCGCTCAGAACCTTGCAAGTTAGAGGTTTTGTGTCCAACATAGTTTAACATTGTTCTGACAGGCGGAGAATTAACCTGTCACTCCGCTCGGCTGCCTTCCAAAGCTGGCGGACACTTATCTAAATGAGCAGTTATCCTCGGGAGAGAGATACTTTCAGCTTTGTTGCCTGGCGTAGCGCTCTCCATCGCGACGTGAGCCGACGCGCCTTCCAATCACGGCTGTTTTAAATAGTATTATTTCCTAAGCGCTTCTGCTTGGCCGAAAGTGAGAGTGAAGTAGAGGAATAAAGGGAGGGGAGGCGAGGAGGGGGGTCCACGCAGAGCTGTTATTTCAGGCCCTTCTCCTCCATGCCGCCTCTCCTTCTCCTTGGCTTTAATTACAGCCTTTCTGCGGGAGTCCGGTGGGCTAGAGACGGTGAAGCGATCAGTTCTTGAAACCTGTCATTTCAGCCTCTTCAAAAAAGAGGAATCTACACATTTTCACCACAAGGTGCGAAGTGGTCTGTCTTTGCCCCCAGCGGGGTAGTAATGACACACACACTTTGCAGCAAGCTGAGAGTGAATGAAGTCCGTCTGCAGTTCTGCTGTCACCGGCCTCATTAATGGTGTCATTTGACAGCAATTTGGGCTTCATGGATCCTTTTTTTTTTTTTTTTTTTCTTTCTCCCTTCTCTTTCTTTCTCCCTCCCCCTGCCTGGAAAAAAAACCATGGCTAGGTATCTACGAGACGCCGGCTGGAACCATACTGTACCACGCACACTTAGACATCGAGACCTTTACTATGGACCGAGAGGTGCGGAAGATCAAGCAGCAGCTGTCGCTGAGGTTCTCGGAGCAGGTCTACAATGGTAGGTGACCCGACAGTCAATGACTTGTCAATAGCGCCGCTTGTCACGTCTGCACAGAACAGCAATGGCTTCTAAATAAAGCTAAGCCCGAATGTTCACATTTCACTGCCATGTTGTTTTTAGGTCCAAAATTCAGTGCTGACTACTACCATAATCTATCTGTATGGTGGTCAGAGCTCCATTGTCTGACACACAGCTCCAAATCCTCTACTTAGACAGTTGGGTAGATGATAAAATCTGTACTTCCTGCAGTCACCACTAGAGGGAGCTCACTGCATACAGAAGTGATTAACAGAATAGAGTGAGCTCCCTCTAGTGGTGGCTTCAGGAAGACCTATATCTATCATCTGACTCTAGGGCTATGCAGAGGGTTTGGTGCTCTGTGTCAGAGGATCCTTGCACTGACCACTGGAACGTATATTAAGAAATGTATTCACTGTTGGTCCATGTTGGTGAACTTTATATAGTGAAACACTTTGCATCTTTCTGTTCAAGACCTCTGGCCTAGCACCAGCTGAGGTTTGTTACAATGTATCAGCATAGCCAATCCATTGTAAGCCAAATCTACCTCTTACTGCCTGCCCCCTCCCCAGACACGATATGACAGAGTAAATTTCACATCTTGCATATCATGCTTGCTCTGATGGACTTCCTGTCACGTGACCTACACACTTATGAGTGTGTTATGAGTAAAGGTCACATGACAGGAAGTCCATGTAGAGCTAACCTGTTAATGGCAACCCCAGAGCAAGCGCAATGGTCACATGACTGCAGCAAGAAAGAGGTCAGGGGAGGGCGATAAAAAAAAAATTAGTATTTTATTTCTCACATTTCTGGCTACTTTATTTTACATAGTCTAGGGAACACAGGTTACAACTAAGGGAAAGCTGGGTGACAACCGCTGTGGGAATGTGAATCACAGCCCTACTAGTTGTCACCCGCTTCCCCTGATAAAGATACGACTTAAAGAGGGGGAAGGATTTTTTTTTTCTACTGTGTTATATAAACCTCCTTTTCTGTCGGTGGCGAGTGAATTGATAATGTCCGCATAGCCCTGGGGAGCGGCCGCTCTGGCGGAGTCTTAGGGACAGATGTGCTCTGGTATTCCTTTCCCGGGAGGATAGTGGGAGTCCTTTCTTCTGCCTGTGACTAATGTTACCTTAGGAGAATGCTGTGGAAGGTGAGCTCACCTGAGCCGGCTCCCAGCGAGCTCCCCTCCATATGGTCTCAGATTCCTGACCCTGATAAGGCGCGGGGTCAGGCCGCAGCCTGGCGTCTTGTATCCCGGGGAGCAGAGATCTCCTGTGCGGCCTCGGCTCTGCCTTTAGATCGCTGCTTTCTAGGATTACAATCCCAATCTTTCAAGTCACCGCCGCGTTTCCTCCCGAGGTTCATGGACGGCGATAACTGGAGCTCACAGTGCAGCCGAGCATGAAAAGACAGGACGAATCAAGAGAGATCTCCAGATAATAACCCAGATCTTGCATTTTGTCGTGTTTAATGCGTCAAAGTCCTAAAAAGTCCATAAGTGAAATCGATAAATGCAAGCGGTACGTCAGGAGGAAAATTATTACTGCTGCGGGGTCATAGGAGGAATGTCAGGGCAAGGGTTAAAGGTCACCGACAACATGGAGTAGAAAGGAACAAACTGAACAAAATAAGTTACTGCTAAATATTCTTAGGCTCCATTCAGATCATGTTTATTACATCTGTTGGCCACCAAAAAAAACCTACATGTGGCCAAACAGCTATGTCTGACCCTGACCCTATAGCAGGTGTCCCACTGAGAAGGATCGAGGGGTCTGGAAAGGACAGAGGGGGGGACAGAGGTATCTGGAGGGGATAGACAGAGGGGTTTGGGGAGGACAGACTGGCCACTCCACTTTGCTTATTGAGAACACATGCACACTCTGTTGTTTGGCTGAGTGTGCATGTGTATGGGTCCTTTTTCACTGGCCAGTTGATCTTATAACAGGTCTATTGTCATACAACAGGAGAGAGGGGGTTGTCATCTGGCCGAGCACAATCTCAATAACGTGAGAGAGTAATTGGGAAGATTTAGTAAATTTTTACATGATCCATCATAAACGGTAAAATCCCAATAATCTTCCGCGCTGGACTAGTCAGTTATTTGGACCTTGGGTCGGACACTAAATTAAGGCTGGAATCACACATGCAGTTTTTAATGCAGTTTTTTTTGAGCCAGAAAAGGTTCCATCAAGTACACGTCATTTATACTTCACATTCCTTTTGGCTTTGGCTCAGAAAACTGCACCGCAACCTGCAGGTGTGATTCCACCCCAATAGAACTTTCTGTACCTGGACGAAGTCATTTGAGGACAGTTGTCAGATCATGATGGGCGCTGTTAATAAATGTAATCTGTAGACGGGGCAAATGCCCAGTGTGCCGGTCAGGCCGGCCTGCCCCCATTGGGTCTCTGTACTTACCTGTTCTCTCCCGTCTGCAGGTTTCTGGTACAGCCCTGAGTGCGAGTTTGTTCGTTCCTGCATCTCCAAATCCCAGGAGCTGGTGGAAGGCAAAGTACAGGTGTCTGTCCTGAAGGGTCAGGTTTACGTGCTGGGCCGGGAGTCGCCACAGTCTCTGTATAATGAGGAGCTGGTCAGGTAAGTCCCGAACACTGCTGTGCAGCATCTGTAGGGGAAGATTCACACACTGCAGAATTGTTGAAGAAATTTCTGCCACTTACAATCTGTTCCATTCCTGTAGCATGTGGATTCCTACAAGACCCTTTCAGTGAAATAGGACAATTATAACAATTTCTGCAGCATTATAGCTTATAATACATGGCCATTAGCCTTAACATTTAGTAATGGTTGTGAGTGGGCGGTCCAGACTACTTAGCAGTGTGTCTGTGTAGTCTGAACCGATAGTAGCAGGGCCTTACCACAGAGTCAGATAAGGGTATGTTCACACAGTGCTGTCAAGCGACTTTTGTTTTGCATCAATTCCCATGAAGTCGTGGCAAAGCACCATGGAAGTTTTGCTGCATTTTGCTGTGTCTTTGTGGAAATATTCAACCGGCTCAGGCGATGGGGCTACAGAAGACACAGTAAAGCATGCTACAGACGTGTACATCATCAGTGTGTGTTCACATGGTGCAGTTAGATCTCGGTTTTTTCCTGTGATTACAGCAGATGTCCCACAATTTTGCTAAAAACGAAACATTCTGCTACAGTTTTGCAGTAATTGTGGCAAAAACAAGAGATTTGACGCTCCATGGGAATATACCCTTAAAGTGACCCTGCATGTGATTAAATATATTTCTAGTATAGCATCCTGCAGGATTGGGTGGAGTACTATAATATTGCCTGCTTTAGGCCAGTGTAACCCTGTGGCTCCCAATTCTGCCATGACGTCCTAGTCTTATAATACATGCCCCAGGTTCCCATCACCACCCCCAGGGGGCCTTATGATCTGCGAATAACCCCGTTAAGTGCTTTCTGGAAAGGCTGCAGCTCGGATATCCCACCGCTGTTTATTTTACCTGAGCAGAGGACGGCGCTTCCATATTATCTCCGCCACCCACTTACCTTGGGTGCCCCCCCTTCTCTTCCTCCCACCTCCTCCCGTCTGTTTCCAAATCAGCGGCTTCTCAATCCACATCCAACCCCTCTCATTATGTCACTCTCGCTCTCTCTCTTGGGGAGATTAGATGAATAAAGTGAAAAGAAGAGGAAAAAAAAACAAAAAAAAAAAAAAAAAAACCAACCCGCTAAAGCGAGCGCGATCAGTAGAGAGCCGGCTTTTATACTCACCGCGTCTCCAACCATTTGCCTTTCTTCTTCTTGACTTTTGCATCTTTGCTTTGAAAGCTTTTGAATGACAGCGTAACGGGAAGCAGGGGGAACGCGCATGCTGCTACAAGCAGCGCCGGGTGGAAATGCCTCCGCTCAGTGGGTATAAAGTAATGTAATTATAGAGCAGGGCAGAGTCACTTCAATGAGCAAAAATAAAAGGCGCCGCTTTTCTTCTCTGTCTCTTTCCTTCATACTTTACTTTCACGTCAAGGGAGGTAAAATCATTCTCGGGGCTTTTTTTTTTTTGGTGGTAATTTCTATTTGGGGAGGGGGAGCTGGAGCTGGCGGGGCACGGCGGAGCCTGATTTTACAATTCCCGTATTTCAATCTCCCCTTAATAGTAAGTTTGATAGTAACAGAGGGGACATAGGGATGGGAATGTGGAGGGGCCAGGGACTTAGCCTAAACCCGGCCGAGCCAGGATAAAAGTGGGGGTCCCGGGTCCCCTAGTGCACATACAGGGCCACTTCTAGCCAAGTAAGTGTCATCACACCATAGAAGTCTATGGAGTGATGTACAGCTCTGTTCACACAGGGGCTTGAGGGACCCCTACTCTTGTGACTGGTGCTCTGACCCCCAACAACCAGACACCTATCGTATCCCCTATCCATGAGATAAATCTGGTAACCATTATGTCCTCTTATCACCCAGCTTTCCCAGAATCTTGAGTAGCAGATCTGTTCAGATATAGCACAATATATCCTCAAATTCCATATCACTGCACCATTGCAAACCTGCCAACCAGGGGTCTGGAAAAGCTGAGTGACAAACAACATGGCCGCCATGACCAATATTACCAACTGGCTTGAGGTCTGGGCTTGTCTATGCTATTCTATGTTTTTGGGTCCCAGACTTTCCATTCAGGGGTCTTGGAGCTGGGTGACAACCCCCATACTGTTGTATTAATGCCCTCATATAATTCATCCATCTTTCCCCACAGCATGGACAAACAGGGAGATTACGAGCCATGTGATGCGTCTGGATTCATCAGGATTAATGCCGTCAGGTGAGATGTTTCCTATTTTGGGGTCACATAGGGCATTTTGGGGTGTCTGACTACTGTATAAAGCTTTGCAGCAGTGTGGTAAAATGAAATGTGTTTCCTGACTGGTTACTATGGGCAACCAGGACCTGACATGAGACCCTGTGTGTGAGATGATGTAGGGTCGTCACCCATAGCAACCAATCAGATTTCAGCTTTCATTTTCCTGGTGTAGGTTGGGGGCTTTCTGGTTGCTATGGGCAACACCTCCAGGTACGCCGTACTATTCAAAGCGGTCATACTGACACTTTCCACACTAGACCTCCTTTATGTAATCCGGCCTTGTCACCCATAGCAACCAATCACAACAAAATGAAAGCAGTGCTGTGATTGGTTGCTAAGGGCGACGAGGCCTATAGGATGGCAATGGGCAGATTTAATATCGTGTCTAAACGGAGAACTGTCCTAGTTGCCCATAACAACTAATCACGGCGCAGCTTTCACTTTGTTGTGATTGGTTGCTATGGGTGACACGGCCTTAGTAAATTTGCTGGCATTTGTCCAGGAAGGACAATGTGTTAGGGGTCACACCCACTTCACATGAGACCACACCCATTTTGTAAGTCCCACCCACTTTTGTGACACCATCCCTTATGGATTCTTTGCGGAATTTATAGCAAAATCTTTAGCGAATTCCATGTTTTACCCTGCAAAAAGTGAATTCACAGCGAAAATCTGCAACGTAATCTGTGGATTGAAATCTTTTCTTCTGCAGCGCGTGAATGCGATTCAATAGTCTCACCTGCTTTACGGCTGCTGCAAATGCTGCAGATTTTCAGTTTGCAAGTTTTGTTGCAAAAAATCTGCTGCATATCCGTCCCATGTGAACAGAGTCTTAGTCATTTGCAGGTCAATCCGCCTTATTAGGTTGCAGATTTTACCTGTGCAAAATCCACATAGAAGTATCCGCAATGTTTTCCATCCGGTGCGGCCAGAAATAAGGTTACTGCATATAATATAACACCATGATGGGGATGAATATATATAATGATATATATAATGTATACAGTCATGGCCAAAAGTTTTGAGAATGATACAAATATTAATTTTTACAAAGTCTACTGCTTCAGTTTTTCTAATGGCAATTTGCATATACTCCAGATTGTTATAAAGAGTGATCAGCTTAACAGCAATTACTTGCAAAGTCAATATTTGCCTAGAAAATGAACGTTATCCCCCAAAACACATTTCAACATCATTGCAGCCCTGCCTTAAAAGGACCACCTAACATCGTTTCAGTGATTGCTCCATTAACACAGGTGTGGGTGTTGATGAGGACAGGGCTGGAGATCAATCTGTCATGATTAAGTAAGAATGACACCACTGGACACTTTAAAAGGAGGCTGGTGCTTGCCATCATTGTTTCTCTTCTGTTAACCATGGTTATCTCTAAAGAAACACGTGCAGTCATCATTGCACTGCACAAACATGGCCTAACTGGGAAGAGTATTGCAGCTAGAAAGATTGCACCTCAGTCAACAATCTATCGCATCATCAAGAACTTCAAGGAGAGAGGTTCCATTGGTGCCAAAAAGGCTCCAGGGCGCCCAAGAAAGACCAGCAAGCGGCAGGACCGTCTCTTAAAAGTGTTTCAGCTGCGGGATGGGGCTACCAGCAGTGCAGAGCTTGCTGAGGAATGGCAGCAGGAAGGTGTGAGTGCATCTGCACGCACTGTGAGGCGGAGACTCTTGGAGCAAGGCCTGGTCTCAAGGAGGGCAGCAAAGAAGCCACTTCTCTCCAGAAAAAACATCAGGGACAGACTGATATTCTGCAAAAGGTACAAGGAGTGGACTGCTGAGGACTGGGGGAAAGTCATTTTCTCTGATGAATCCCCTTTTCGATTGTTTGGAACATCTGGAAAACAGCTTATTCGGAGAAGAAGAGGTGAGCGCTACCACCAGTCTTGTCTCATGCCAACTGTAAAGCATCCTGAAACCATTCATGTGTGGGGTTGCTTCTCAGCCAAGGGAATCGGCTCTCTCACAGTCTTGCCTAAAAACACAGCCATGAATAAAGAATGGTACCAGAATGTCCTCCAAGAGCAACTTCTCCCAACCGTCCAAGAGCAGTTTGGCGCTCAACAATGCCTTTTCCAGCATGATGGAGCACCTTGCCATAAAGCAAAGGTGATAACTAAATGGCTCAGGGAACAAAACATAGAGATTTTGGGTCCATGGCCTGGAAACTCCCCAGATCTTAATCCCATTGAGAACTTGTGGTCAATCATCAAGAGACGGGTGGACAAACAAAAACCAACAAATTCAGACAAAATGAAAGCATTGATTCTGCAAGAATGGACTGCTATCAGTCAGGATTTGGTCCAGAAGTTGATTGAGAGCATGCCAGGGAGAATTGCAGAGGTCCTGAAGAAGAAGGGTCAACACTGCAAATATTGACTTGCTGCATTAACTCATTCTAACTGTCAATATAAGCTTCTGTTACTCATAATATGAATGCAATTCTATTTCTGTATGTGATAAAAACATCTGACAAACACACATAAAAACCAGAGGGCAGCAGATCATGTGAAAATAGAATATTTGTGTCATTCTCAAAACTTTTGGCCATGACTGTACATGTTCTGGGGCCTATAGTGACCCACCAGAGGCCTCACATACACTGTATATAATGTATAGCTCTGAGTGGGCGGGTACTTCCTAGCTGGCTCCTCCCACTGAAGTGATAGGGTTAACCCCGCTGCTGTCAGGGTCTCTGCAGAATTTACATAAAAGGTTTTCTCTCTATTAATTGGTTTCCTCAAGGCTCTGAGTCGCCGGTGATCGCGTTTACCTTCACGTCTTCCAAGGCGTTTTAGAAGAATACCCCCCTCCCCTCACCGCCCCCCCATATAATTCATGCATCTATAATAAAGCGCCTCCTTGACTTATTAACAAATAAAATTGACCTTGCGACTCGTTGCCATTGATGTACATGAATGACACGGACCTTTCGCTAATTCCCCCTCCCCCCACCTTTGTTTTCTTCTCTCCGCTTTCTACAGGTTAAAAGAATATCACAGATTGGGGAAGAAGGTCACAGGGAAATGAAGAGAGGAACAAAGCCGCGGCGAGAGGAGCGGAGAGGAGCGCGGCGGCCCTGTGCGTCTCACTGCCATCCCCTCTCTACTTCCCGCACTCATTGATTGGTCGCGATGATCAATGAAGATGTTTTGTGCAGTGAATGGCGGGTTACACCGGTCTGACTCCTCTACACCGAGGTGGTGCGGGGTGCGAGGGGTTAACAGCGCAGATATTAAAGGAAATTATTTCTGTAAAGTCAATTAAAAATAAATAAAAGCAAAGTATTCAGCGTTAATGTGCGACAGCGGCGGAGGAGTGACGGGGAATGGGCTGAACAATGAAGAACAAAACCGGATTGTGGAGAGAATAGAAAACATGGAGGAGGAGAAGTCAAGGTTAGGAAAGATAGAAAGATGGAAATAGTGAGTGCAGCTCTGGAGTATAATACAGGATAAGTAATGTAATGTATGTACACAGTGACTGCACCAGCAGAATAGTGAGCGCAGCTCTGGAGTATAATACAGGATGTAACTCAGGATCAGTACAGGATAAGTAATGTAATGTATGTACACAGTGACTGTACCAGCAGAATAGTGAGCACAGCTCTGGAGTATAATACAGGATAAGTAATGTAATGTATGTACACAGTGACTGCACCAGCAGAATAGTGAGCGCAGCTCTGGAGTATAATACAGGACGTAACTCAGGATCAGTACAGGATAAGTAATGTAATGTATGTACACAGTAACTGTACCAGCAGAATAGTGAGCGCAGCTCTGGAGTATAATACAGGATGTAACTCAGGATCAGTACAGGATAAGTAATGTAATGTATGTACACAGTGACTGCACCAGCAGAATAGTGAGCGCAGCTCTGGAGTATAATACAGGATGTAACTCAGGATCAGTACAGGATAAGTAATGTAATGTATGTACACAGTGACTGCACCAGCAGAATAGTGAGTACAGCTCTGGAGTATAATACAGGATGTAACTCAGGATCAGTACAGGATAAGTAATGTAATGTATGTACACAGTGACTGTACCAGCAGAATAGTGAGCGCAGCTCTGGAGTATAATACAGGATAAGTAATGTAATGTATGTACACAGTGACTGTACCAGCAGAATAGTGAGCGCAGCTCTGGAGTATAATACAGGATAAGTAATGTAATGTATGTACACAGTGACTGTTCCAGCAGAATAGTGAGCGCAGCTCTGGAGTATAATACAGGATAAGTAATGTAATGTATGTACACAGTGACTGCACCAGCAGAATAGTGAGTGCAGCTCTGGAGTATAATACAGGATATAACTCAGGATCAGTACAGGATAAGTAATGTAATGTATGTACACAGTGACTGTACCAGCAGAATAGTGAGCGCAGCTCTGGAGTATAATACAGGATGTAACTCAGGATCAGTACAGGATAAGTAATGTAATGTATGTACACAGTAACTGTACCAGCAGAATAGTGAGCGCAGCTCTGGAGTATAATACAGGATGTAACTCAGGATCAGTACAGGATAAGTAATGTAATGTATGTACACAGTAACTGTACCAGCAGAATAGTGAGCTCAGCTCTGGAGTATAATACAGGATAAGTAATGTAATGTATGTACACAGTGATTGCACCAGCAGAATAGTGAGCGCAGCTCTGTAGTATAATACAGGATAAGTAATGTAATGTATGTACACATTGACTGTACCAGCAGAATAGTGAGCGCAGCTCTGTAGTATAATACAGGATAAGTAATGTAATGTATGTACACATTGACTGTACCAGCAGAATAGTGAGTGCAGCTCTGGAGTATAATACAGGATAAGTAATGTAATGTATATACACAGTGACTGTACCAGCAGAATAGTGAGTGCAGCTCTGGAGTATAATACAGGATGTAACTCAGGATCAGTACAGGATAAGTAATGTAATGTATGTACACAGTGATTGCACCAGCAGAATAGTGAGCGCAGCTCTGTAGTATAATACAGGATAAGTAATGTAATGTATGTACACATTGACTGTACCAGCAGAATAGTGAGCACAGCTCTGGAGTATAATACAGGATGTAACTCAGGACCAGTACAGGATAAGTAATGTAATGTAATGTATGTACACAGTGACTGTACCAGAAGAATAGTGAGTGCAGCTCTGGAGTATAATACAGGATAAGTAATGTAATGTATGTACACAGTGTCTGCACCAGCAGAATAGTGAGCGCAGCTCTGGAGTATAATACAGGATGTAATTCGGGATCAGTGATGATGTACACTATAACAATGGTTCCATGTGCAGAATTCATTACATAATACAGTGACTCGGTGCCTTTCTGGCTCTTCCACCGTCAGTCTGGAGTCACATAAGATCTGAGCAGTGGATATATTCACACTGTTAGTAGTTGGGCCTGAAGTTTCCGTCTCATCCAGATTTTTTCACTCAGTATAGACAACCCAGCAGATGTGTACGTGTATCTATAGAGATATGGTCAATCCTACCAGGGGTATACAGAGCATGGTGAGCAGTAATAGAGAGTCCTCTCCTCTGATTGCTCAGCGTGTCAGTCTTCACTATAGTTCTGGATTCTATCTCTGAACCTGAAAATTCAGAGTGATGAAAGCAATACCTCCCTCCCTAATAGGGGGCGCTGCTGTGCACAGAGCTGAAGGAGGGCACAATAACACTTCAGACCCCATCCCTCTAAGATCATCACCTGTTTTTTCCTATATGATCAGACATCGCTGGGTCCTCGAGTATATCAGGCCTGTCTCATCATCTGCCTGTTTTTAGGCCTTCTGTCACTCTACAGTACATCAACGTTTTGCTTATTCACATAGCATTAAAGGTGTAACATGAAAATATAAAAAATCACATTAAAAAAATTGTGAAAAACATTTTTAAAAAATCATGAAAAACAGATACATTGGGATACTTTCAGCACCACAACAATAAGCATCAGAATCACAATCCATGGCGCTCGGATACATGACGTCCTTAGATACTCGCAGGCAGAGCACAATCTCAGTGTGATCACGGGGGCGCTGACCTTTTCACTCTGCGAGACAGCACAGTGTAGCGTGTGCCCCCCCCCACCGTCATGTGACAGCTCCGTTAGATAGACCGCCGCTGACATGTCACCATCCTCTGCTATTGTCACACAGCTGCAGATCCCTTTAAAGGGGTTTCCAGGATTAGAAATAACATGGCTACCTTTTTCCAGAAATAGCGCCATCTTGTCCATGGGTTGTGTCTGGTATGGCAGCTGCAATATTAGATGCCACCTGTGAACAGGCGTGGCGCTGTTTTTGAAAGATGGCGGCCATGTTATTTCTAATCCTGGACAAACCCTTTATACTTCTAATATTATGTCTTCTTCGTCTCTGCTTGCTGTCAGTGTATGCGGACATGGTTGTTTAGCTACAGAACTAGTTTTGCTCACAGCTGGGGGTTTGTTCCATTTGCATCTGGTCTGGCCAAGTATTTGTAATCACATCAAGCTATGTTCACATGTTGGAGGACCAAAACAACAGACACATGGACCGCTAAAATAATGGCCTCCCATGGTGCCCGTTAGACCCCACTGACTATCACAGGCTGAGTCGGGTGTCCGGACTTGCAGCACTTTTTCATTCGCCAATTTTTGACGCACATTGCAACAGAGTCTCTGACGCAGATGTGAACGAAGCCATTGCAGCACAAACCTGTCTCCTGTCCTGACAGTTTGTTACAATGTGTCAGAGCAGATACATTAGCCTACAAAGAAGTGTCTCAACTGGATACAATTGTAACAAAGCCTCAGCTGTGAAGTATTGGACCTGGACAGGATTTTCTGACACAACGGTTACGTGTATGGATGTCTTTGCTTTTTAGTACCAGGCTCGGGCTCCTGAATTTGTCATTTTCTTGGTTATCACCCACCAGTTGTCCTATTCGGTGCCCTGTGCAGAGCAGGTCAGGGCCCCCCGCTGGCGCACATCTCGCCTCCCGGCGCGGCGGATTCCCAGGCTGATCTGTAAGCGGCTCAGGCCTCGTGAGATGACCTCGATCAATATCTCATCTCTGGGCCTCTCCTAGCGGAAGTGATAGTCTATTGCCCGGCTCTAATGGATCCTCTCTACTGGAAAAGGCTAATCTCCCTCAGCTGCTGCAGCACCGCGGGTGTCCTGGATCTGCACAAGGTGCCGCCGTCCTCACCGGAGCCGCCAGCGCAGAGAATAGGACATGAGCGGCCACCCGGCCACCGCCAGCACAGACGCAATGAGAGTGGAGGCAGCCGACCGCATAACACCTTTTTAATGGCTGCTTTATAGGTTAACCCTGTGGCTGCTGAACCGAATACTACACATCTATACATTCTATACGTGACAACGGTAAGATGGCGAAAAAGTCCGAAAATGAAGGAAGAAAATCCGATAGATCCGAATGATTCATGTCAGAATATAATAAAGGATAAAATACACCCCCGACATGTAATAGCACTGAATGTATTATAATATAATGTATCTAAGCCTATGTGTGCTGAGCTGTGTATCTAATCCTATCCTGTGTGATACTGTCTACTGAGCTGTGTATCTAATCCTGTGTGATACTGTCTGCTGAGCTGTGTATCTAATCCTATCATGTGTGATACTGTCAGGTGAGCTGTGTATCTAATCCTCTCCTGTGTGATACTGCCAGGTGAGCTGTGTATCTAATCCTCTCCTGTCAGGTGAGCTGTGTATCTAATCCTCTCCTGTGTGATCCTGTCAGGTGAGCAGTGTATCTAATCCTCTCCTGTCAGGTGAGCAGTGTATCTAATCCTCTCCTGTCAGGTGAGCAGTGTATCTCATCCTCTCCTGTGTGATACTGTCAGATGAGCTGTGTATCTAATCCTCTCCTGTCAGGTGAGCTGTGTATCTCATCCTCTCCTGTCAGGTGAGCTGTGTATCTCATCCTCTCCTGTCAGGTGAGCAGTGTATCTCATCCTCTCCTGTCAGGTGAGCTGTGTATCTCATCCTCTCCTGTCAGGTGAGCTGTGTATCTCATCCTCTCCTGTCAGGTGAGCTGTGTATCTCATCCTCTCCTGTCACGTGAGCTGTGTATCTCATCCTCTCCTGTCAGGTGAGCTGTGTATCTCATCCTCTCCTGTGTGATACTGTCAGATGAGCTGTGTATCTCATCCTCTCCTGTCAGGTGAGCAGTGTATCTCATCCTCTCCTGTCAGGTGAGCTGTGTATCTCATCCTCTCCTGTCACGTGAGCTGTGTATCTCATCCTCTCCTGTCAGGTGAGCTGTGTATCTCATCCTCTCCTGTGTGATACTGTCAGATGAGCTGTGTATCTCATCCTCTCCTGTCAGGTGAGCTGTGTATCTAATCCTCTCCTGTCAGATGAGCTGTGTATCTAATCCTCTCCTGTCAGATGAGCTGTGTATCTCATCCTCTCCTGTCAGGTGAGCTGTGTATCTCATCCTCTCCTGTGTGATACTGTCAGATGAGCTGTGTATCTAATCCTCTCCTGTCAGGTGAGCTGTGTATCTCATCCTCTCCTGTCAGGTGAGCAGTGTATCTCATCCTCTCCTGTCAGGTGAGCTGTGTATCTCATCCTCTCCTGTCACGTGAGCTGTGTATCTCATCCTCTCCTGTCAGGTGAGCTGTGTATCTCATCCTCTCCTGTGTGATACTGTCAGATGAGCTGTGTATCTCATCCTCTCCTGTCAGGTGAGCTGTGTATCTAATCCTCTCCTGTCAGATGAGCTGTGTATCTAATCCTCTCCTGTCAGATGAGCTGTGTATCTCATCCTCTCCTGTCAGGTGAGCTGTGTATCTCATCCTCTCCTGTGTGATACTGTCAGATGAGCTGTGTATCTAATCCTCTCCTGTCAGGTGAGCTGTGTATCTCATCCTCTCCTGTCAGGTGAGCTGTGTATCTCATCCTCTCCTGTCAGATGAGCTGTGTATCTCATCCTCTCCTGTCAGGTGAGCTGTGTATCTCATCCTCTCCTGTCAGGTGAGCTGTGTATCTCATCCTCTCCTGTCACGTGAGCTGTGTATCTCATCCTCTCCTGTCAGGTGAGCTGTGTATCTCACCCCCCGGCTCCTCTCCTGTCAGGTGAGCTGTGTATCTCATCCTCTCCTGTGTGATACCCCTAGTATGTGGGGCGTGCAGAGGTTTGCGGCTCGCCCTCCTCCCCGGATTCTAACAAGGTGTCTTTGTGTGGGCTGTCATGCGGCCTTCCTTCTCCTTCTTCTCAGGCCCCCTGAATGGGCACATTATTTGGATGGCTCCAGGACAGGCCCTTTTATAAGTGGGATGAGAGGCTTTGCAGGGTAAATACACCAGGCCACATATCAGAGGCGGCCGCCCCGGGGGACACCATTCATACATACAGTGTACAAAGATGACAAGGACTTCATAGACAGGGGCCGGGGCCGGGGCGTCCATCTGGACCCTGAGTGTGAGGGGCTTAGACAACACTCGGATAGTTCCCAGCCCCTCTCACCTGCCCTCCTGACCCAGGGGCAAGTGGCCGCAGGGGGAGGGGACCCTCATCTGAGAAGCCTTAGACAGGTAAGGTTGTGTACCGTGTATAGAACAGCGCAGTGTGAATAGGGGAGGAGGGTCAGCTAGGAGAAGCGGAGGTCACACCTGCTGACCCCGAACCTACAACATCCTCATCACTGCAGCTAATCATGTCCTGGGAAAAGCTGTCACAGGTACACAAAGTATATACTGATCATATATACTGACCATATACACTGACCGTACCTACTCACCATATACACTGCCTATATACTGACCATATACACTGCCTATATACTGACCATATACACTGACTATATACTGACCATATACACTGACTATATACTGACCATATACACTGCCTATATACTGACCATATACACTGACTATATACTAACCATATACCCTGACTATATACTGACCATATACACTGACTATATACTGACCATATACCCTGACTATATACTGACCATATACACTGACTATATACTGACCATATACCCTGACTATATACTGACCATATACACTGACTATATACTGACCATATACACTGACTACATACTGACCATATACACTGACTATATACTGACCATATATACTGCCTATATACTGATCATATACACTGCCTATATACTGACCATATACACTGACTATATACACTGCCTATATACTGACCATATACACTGACTATATACTGACCATATACACTGACTATATACTGACCATATACCCTGACTATATACAGACCATGTACACTGACTATATACTGACCATATACACTGACTATATACTGACCATATACACTGACTATATACTGACCATATACACTGCCTATATACTGACCATATACACTGGCTATATACTGACCATATACACTGACTATATACTGACTATATATACTGACCATATATACTGCCTATATACTGACCATATACACTGGCTATATACTGACAATATACACTGATTATATACTGACCATATACACTGACCGTACCTACTGACCATATACACTGCTTATATACTGACCATATACACTGACTATATACTGACCATATACACTGACTACATACTGACCATATACACTGACCATATACTGACCATATACACTGACTACATACTGACCATATACACTGACTATATACTGACCACACCTACTGACCATATACACTGACTATATACTGACTATATATACTGACCATATATACTGCCTATATACTGATCATATACACTGACTATATACTGACTATATACACTGATCATATACTGACCATATACACTGCCTATATACTGACCATATACACTGACTATATACTGACCACACCTACTGACCATATACACTGCTTATATACTGACCATATACACTGACTATATACTGACCATATACACTGCCTATATACTGAAAATATACAGTACACTGCCTATATACTGATCATATACACTGCCTATATACTGACCATATACACTGACTATATACTGACCATATACACTGCCTATATACTGACCATATACACTGGCTATATACTGACCATATACACTGACTATATACTGACCATATACACTGCCTATATACTGACCATATACACTGCCTATATACTGACCATATACACTGACTATATACTGACCATATACACTGCCTATATACTGACCATATACACTGACTATATACTGACCATATACACTGACTATATACTGACCATATACACTGACTATATACTGACCATATACCCTGACTATATACAGACCATATACACTGACTATATACTGACCATATACACTGCCTATATACTGACCATATACACTGGCTATATACTGACCATATACACTGCCTATATACTGACCATATACACTGATTATATACTGACCATATACACTGACCGTACCTACTGACCATATACACTGCTTATATACTGACCATATACACTGACTATATACTGACCATATACACTGACTACATACTGACCATATACACTGACTATATACTGACCATATACACTGACTACATACTGACCATATACACTGACTATATACTGACCACACCTACTGACCATATACACTGACTATATACTGACCATATACACTGACTATATACTGACTATATATACTGACCATATATACTGCCTATATACTGATCATATACACTGACTATATACTGACCATATACACTGACTATATACTGACCATATACACTGACCATATACTGACCATATACACTGACTATATACTGACCACACCTACTGACCATATACACTGCCTATATAAAGACCACACCTACACTGACTATATACTGACCATATACACTGCTTATATACTGACCATATACACTGACTATATACTGACCATATACACTGATCATATACTGACCATATACACTGACTATATACTGACCATATACACTGATCATATACTGACCATATGCACTGCCTATATACTGACCATATACACTGACTATATACTGACCACACCTACTGACCATATACACTGCCTAAAGACCGCACCTACACTGACTATATACTGACCATATACACTGCCTATATACTGACCATATACACTGACCGTACCTACTGACCATATACATTGACTATATACTGACCATATACACTGACTATATACTGACCATATACACTGATCATGTACTGACCATATACACTGCCTATATACTGACCATATACACTGACTATATACTGACCACACCTACTGACCATATACACTGCCTATATAAAGACCGCACCTACACTGACTATATACTGACCATATACACTGCCTATATACTGACCATATACACTGGCCATATACTGACCATATACACTGACTATATACTGACCATATACACTGACTATATACTGACAATATACACTGGCTATATACTGACCATATACACTGCCTATATACTGACCATATACACTGGCTATATACTGACCATATACACTGGCTATATACTGACCATATACACTGACTATATACTGACCATATACACTGCCTATATACTGATCACATACACTGACTATATACTGACCATATACACTGACTATATACTGACCATATACACTGACCGCACCTACTGACCATATACACTGGCTATATACTGACCATATACACTGCCTATATACTGACCATATACACTGACTATATACTGACCATATACACTGCCTATATAAAGACCGCACCTACTGACCATATACACTGGCTATAATACTGACCATATACACTGACTATATACTGACCATATACACTGCCTATATAAAGACCACACCTACTGACCATATACAGTGACTATATACTGACCACACCTACTGACCATATACACTGCCTATATAAAGACCGCACCTACACTGACTATATACTGACCATATACACTGACTATATACTGACCATATACACTGCCTATATACTGACCATATACACTGACTATATACTGACCATATATACTGCCTATATACTGACCATATACACTGATTATATACTGACCATATACACTGACCGTACCTACTGACCATATACACTGACTATATACTAACCATATACACTGACTATATACTGACCATATACACTGACTATATACTAACCATATACACTGACTATATACTAACCATATACACTGACTATATACTGACCATATACACTGATCACACCTACTGACCATATACACTGCCTATATAAAGACCACACCTACACTGACTATATACTGACCATATACACTGCCTATATACTGACCATATACACTGGCTATATACTGACCATATACACTGCCTATATACTGACCATATACACTGACTATATACTGACCATATACACTGATTATATACTGACCATATACACCGACTATATACTGACCATATACACTGCCTATATACTGACCATATACACTGACTATATACTGACCATATACACTGATTATATACTGACCATATACACTGACCGTACCTACTGACCAAATACAATGCCTATATACTGACCATATACACTGACTATATACTGACCATATACACTGACCGCACCTACTGACCATATACACTGGCTATATACTGACCATATACACTGCCTATATACTGACCATATACACTGACTATATACTGACCATATACACTGCCTATATAAAGACCGCACCTACTGACCATATACACTGGCTATAATACTGACCATATACACTGACTATATACTGACCATATACACTGCCTATATAAAGACCACACCTACTGACCATATACAGTGACTATATACTGACCACACCTACTGACCATATACACTGCCTATATAAAGACCGCACCTACACTGACTATATACTGACCATATACACTTACTATATACTGACCATATACACTGGCTATATACTGACCATATACACTGCCTATATACTGACCATATACACTTACTATATACTGACCATATATACTGCCTATATACTGACCATATACACTGCCTATATACTGACCATATACACTGATTATATACTGACCATATACACTGACCACCTACTGACCATATACACTGACTATATACTAACCATATACACTGACTATATACTGACCATATACACTGATCACACCTACTGACCATATACACTGCCTATATAAAGAGCACACCTACACTGACTATATACTGACCATATACACTGCCTATATACTGACCATATACACTGGCTATATACTGACCATATACACTGCCTATATACTGACCATATACACTGACTATATACTGACCATATACACTGATTATATACTGACCATATACACTGACCACCTACTGACCATATACAATGCCTATATACTGACCATATACACTGACTATATACTGACCATATACACTGGCTATATACTGACCAAACACTGACCACCTACTGACCATATACACTGACTATATACTGTACACTACTATATACTGACCATATACACTACCACACCTACGACCAATACACTGACTATATACTACCATATACACTACTATATACTGACCATATACACTGACTATATACTAACCATATACACTGACTATATACTGACCATATACACTGACTATATACTGACCATATACACTGACTATATACTAACCATATACACTGACTATATACTGACCATATACACTGATTATATACTGACCATATACACTGACCGTACCTACTGACCATATACACTGACTATATACTAACCATATACACTGACTATATACTGACCATATACACTGACTATATACTAACCATATACACTGACTATATACTAACCATATACACTGACTATATACTGACCATATACACTGATCACACCTACTGACCATATACACTGCCTATATAAAGAGCACACCTACACTGACTATATACTGACCATATACACTGCCTATATACTGACCATATACACTGGCTATATACTGACCATATACACTGCCTATATACTGACCATATACACTGACTATATACTGACCATATACACTGATTATATACTGACCATATACACTGACCGTACCTACTGACCATATACAATGCCTATATACTGACCATATACACTGACTATATACTGACCATATACACTGGCTATATACTGACCATATACACTGACCGTACCTACTGACCATATACACTGACTATATACTGTACACTGACTATATACTGACCATATACACTGACCACACCTACTGACCATATACACTGGCTATATACTGACCATATACACTGACTATATACTGACCATATACACTGGCTATATACTGACCATATACACTGACTATATACTGACCATATACACTGACTATATACTAACCATATACACTGACTATATACTGACCATATACACTGACTATATACTGACCATATACACTGACTATATACGAACCATATACACTGACTATATACTGACCATATACACTGACTATATACTGACCACACCTCCTGACCATATACACTGGCTATATACTAACCATATACACTGATCATACCTACTGACCATATACACTGACTATATACTGACCATATACACTGACTATATACTGACCACACCTACTGACCATATACACTGGCTATAAACTAACCATATACACTGACCAAACCTACTGGCCATATACACTGACTATATACTGACCATATACACTAACCACACCTACTGACCATATACACTGACTATATACTGACCAGATATGCAACCCCATATATATACATTTTTCTTTAAAGAGGATCTTTCACCAGCTCACAAACAACAGCTTTTACCATCTGTAACTACACCCGAACCACTGATCCTGGAACAGCTGGAAGATATTCTCACCCCACCAGTCCTGAACAATCAGTGCTGTTAGTTTTGGTGCCTGATAAGCTATGTAGGCACTGTACTGTCAGGAGGGCGGGGTCAGGCAGAAGAAGACAAGGGGGTGTGAATCTGAGCTCTGACACTGGCTGCCTCTGATTGGAGCTCTGAGTCACACCCCCTGTCTAACACCGCCCACCTGACATTATAGAGCTTATCAGGCACCAAAACTAACTGTGATTGTTACTCAGAAATGGGGGAGGGGAGTCTATTAACAGAAGCTAAGAACTAGAATTGGCAGAGATGGTGAAAGTAAGACCTCTTTATATACAATATAACAAAAAATCTACAAGAATACAAAAATCAACATCCTGTATTATACTCCAGAGCTGCGCTCACTATTCTGCTGGTGCAGTCACTGTGTACAGTCATGGCCAAAAGTTTTGAGAATGATACAAATATTATTTTTTACAAAGTCTACTGCTTCAGTTTTTCTAATGGCAATTTGCATATACTCCAGAATGTTATAAAGAGTGATCAGCTTAACAGCAATTACTTGCAAAGTTAATATTTGCCCAGAAAATGAACTTTCTCCCCCAAAACACATTTCAACATCATTGCAGCCCTGCCTTAAAAGGACCACCTAACATCGTTTCAGTGATTGCTCCATTAACACAGGTGTGGGTGTTGATGAGGACAGGGCTGGAGATCAATCTGTCATGATTAAGTAAGAATGACACCACTGGACACTTTAAAAGGAGGCTGGTGCTTGCCATCATTGTTTCTCTTCTGTTAACCATGGTTATCTCTAAAGAAACACGTGCAGTCATCATTGCACTGCACAAAAATGGCCTAACTGGGAAGAGTATTGCAGCTAGAAAGATTGCACCTCAGTCAACAATCTATCGCATCATCAAGAACTTCAAGGAGAGAGGTTCCATTGGTGCCAAAAAGGCTCCAGGGCGCCCAAGAAAGACCAGCAAGCGGCAGGACCGTCTCTTAAAAGTGTTTCAGCTGCGGGATGGGGCTACCAGCAGTGCAGAGCTTGCTGAGGAATGGCAGCAGGCAGGTGTGAGTGCATCTGCACGCACTGTGAGGCGGAGACTCTTGGAGCAAGGCCTGGTCTCAAGGAGGGCAGCAAAGAAGCCACTTCTCTCCAGAAAAAACATCAGGGACAGACTGATATTCTGCAAAAGGTACAGGGAGTGGACTGCTGAGGACTGGGGGAAAGTCATTTTCTCTGATGAATCCCCTTTTCGATTGTTTGGAACATCTGGAAAACAGCTTATTCGGAGAAGAAGAGGTGAGCGCTACCACCAGTCTTGTCTCATGCCAACTGTAAAGCATCCTGAAACCATTCATGTGTGGGGTTGCTTCTCAGCCAAGGGAATCGGCTCTCTCACAGTCTTGCCATGAATAAAGAATGGTACCAGAATGTCCTCCAAGAGCAACTTCTCCCAACCGTCCAAGAGCAGTTTGGCGCTCAACAATGCCTTTTCCAGCATGATGGAGCACCTTGCCATAAAGCAAAGCTGATAACTAAATGGCTCAGGGAACAAAACATAGAGATTTTGGGTCCATGGCCTGGAAACTCCCCAGATCTTAATCCCATTGAGAACTTGTGGTCAATCATCAAGAGACGGGTGGACAAACAAAAACCAACAAATTCAGACAAAATGAAAGCATTGATTCTGCAAGAATGGACTGCTATCAGTCAGGATTTGGTCCAGAAGTTGATTGAGAGCATGCCAGGGAGAATTGCAGAGGTCCTGAAGAAGAAGGGTCAACACTACAAATATTGACTTGCTGCATTAACTCATTCTAAGTGTCAATATAAGCTTCTGTTACTCATAATATGAATGCAATTCTATTTCTGTATGTGATAAAAACATCTGACAAACACACATAAAAACCAGAGGGCAGCAGATCATGTGAAAATAGAATATTTGTGTCATTCTCAAAACTTTTGGCCATGACTGTACATACATTACATTACTTATCCTGTACTGATCCTGAGTTACATCCTGTATTATACTCCAGAGCTGCGCTCACTATTCTGCTGGTGCAGTCACTGTGTACATACATTACATTACTTATCCTGTACTGATCCTGAGTTACATCCTGTATTATACTCCAGAGCTGCGCTCCGGGCCCGACAAAACCCCCCCACTATTCTGCTGGTGCAGTCACTGTGTACTTGTATTATAAACTGCAGATGTGACTGTGTGAACAATGTCCTGTTCCTCTTGCTGTAAATCATCACGGCCACCATTCCTGCACACTAGCAGTAATCTAGTCATCTTGCAATATATTGGCAGCCATGTTGCTTGTCACCCATCTTTCACAGGACCAGATTTAACTCCTACAGCTCTGACCAGATTTCTGGTCTCCATTAATGCAGTCGTCTGGTGATTTCTTAACCAGTAGAGCTGGCGCTGGTCTCGGCCCCGGTCGCGGTTAACTCGGGCGCCGCATCATTATGTCAGATTACATTGAGTGCTCTGCTGGTCATAACACAGATTTACTGTCACACGGGGGGCATGTGGGGGTCACAGGGTCACCCATCCCACCCCAGCCCACTATTGATCTGTTTTTACCGCCCTCTTCTCAGGCTCTCTGCCCCCCAGGCCCCGGTCCCCTGGAGCCGTATCACAGTACACTCAGGGCCGCCCTGTACTGGAGTGCCCGGGCCGGGATGCCACGAGACAGATGTGAGGCCGAACCTCTGACCTGCAGCAGCCCCCAGACCATCGATCGCTCCAGAAGGCGCAGGGGAGGCCGCAGCTCGCACGGCTGAGGGTCCGTTACTATTGATCTGACCTCTAATGTTACTGCACTGTTTATAGAGCCTGTGATCTGTGACTGCAATGTTTACAAATACCAGCACCAGCTATTGTCCTCTGGTGTCAGCCACCTGACTGTAGGACAGGTGACTACAATCTATTACTATCTGTTATCAGCCATGTCAGGAGGGGAGAGGCCGACTGTAGGACAGGGGAATACAATCTATTACTATCTGTTATCAGCCATGTCAGGAGGGGAGAGGCCGACTGTAGGACAGGGGAATACAATCTATTACTATCTGTTATCAGCCATGTCAGGAGGGGAGAGGCCGACTGTAGGACAGGGGAATACAATCTATTACTGTTTGTTATCAGCCATGTCAGGAGAGGAGAGGCCGACTGTAGGACAGGGGAATACAATCTATTACTATCTGTTATCAGCCACGTAAGGAGAGGAGAGGCCGACTGTAGGACAGGGGAATACAATCTATTACTATCTGTTATCAGACATGTCAGGAGGGGAGAAGCCGACTGTAGTACAGGTGACTACAATCTATTACTATCTGTTATCAGCCATGTCAGGAGAGGAGAGGCCGACTGTAGGACAGGGGACTACAATCTATTACTATCTGTTATCAGCCATGTCAGGAGAGGAGAGGCTGACTGTAGGACAGGGGAATACAATCTATTACTATCTGTTATCAGCCATGTCAGGAGGGGAGAGGCCGACTGTAGGACAGGGGAATACAATCTATTACTATCTGTTATCAGCCACGTCAGGAGGGGAGAGGCCGACTGTAGGACAGGGGAATACAATCTATTACTATCTGTTATCAGCCATGTCAGGGGGGGAGAGGCCGACTGTAGGACAGGGGAATACAATCTATTACTATCTGTTATCAGCCATGTCAGGAGGGGAGAGGCCGACTGTAGGACAGGGGAATACAATCTATTACGTCAGCCATGTCAGGAGAGGAGAGGCCGACTGTAGGACAGGGGAATACAATCTATTACTATCTGTTATCAGCCACGTCAGGAGAGGAGAGGCCGACTGTAGGACAGGGGAATACAATCTATTACTATCTGTTATCAGCCATGTCAGGAGAGGAGAGGCCGACTGTAGGACAGGGGAATACAATCTATTACTATCTGTTATCAGCCACGTGAGGAGAGGAGAGGCCGACTGTAGGACAGGGGAATACAATCTATTACTATCTGTTATCAGCCACGTCAGGAGAGGAGAGGCCGACTGTAGGATAGGGGAATACAATCTATTACTATCTGTTATCAGCCATGTCAGGAGAGGAGAGGCCGACTGTAGGACAGGGGAATACAATCTATTACTATCTGTTATCAGCCATGTCAGGAGAGGAGAGGCCGACTGTAGGACAGGGGAATACAATCTATTACTATCTGTTATCAGCCATGTCAGGAGAGGAGAGGCCGACTGTAGGACAGGGGAATACAATCTATTACTATCTGTTATCTGCCATGTCAGGAGGGGAGAGGCCGACTGTAGGACAGGGGAATACAATCTATTACTATCTGTTATCAGCCATGTCAGGAGGGGAGAGGCCGACTGTAGGACAGGGGAATACAATCTATTACTATCTGTTATCAGCCACGTCAGGAGGGGAGAGGCCGACTGTAGGACAGGGGAATACAATCTATTACT
Organism: Leptodactylus fallax; assembly: GCA_947044405.1. Lineage (NCBI taxonomy): Eukaryota > Metazoa > Chordata > Amphibia > Anura > Leptodactylidae > Leptodactylus > Leptodactylus fallax. The sequence goes on from CAMRHE010001015.1 coordinate 172,737, forward strand.
ATCTGTTATCAACCATGTCAGGAGGGAAGAGGCCGACTGTAGGACAGGGGAATACAATCTATTACTATCTGTTATCATCCACGTCAGGAGAGGAGAGGCCGACTGTAGGACAGGGGAATACAATCTATTACTATCTGTTATCAGCCATATCAGGAGGGGAGAGGCCGACTGTAGGACAGGGGAATACAATCTATTACTATCTGTTATCAGCCATGTCAGGAGGGGAGAGGCCGACTGAAGGACAGGGGAATACAATCTATTACTATCTGTTATCAGCCATGTCAGGAGGGGAGAGGCCGACTGTAGGACAGGGGAATACAATCTATTACTATCTGTTATCAGCCATGTCAGGAGAGGAGAGGCCGACTGTAGGACAGGGGACTACAATCTATTACTATCTGTTATCAGCCACGTCAGGAGGGGAGAGGCTGACTGTAGGACAGGGGAATACAATCTATTACTATCTGTTATCAGCCGTGTCAGGAGAGGAGAGGCCGACTGTAGGACAGGGGAATACAATCTATTACTATCTGTTATCAGCCATGTCAGGAGAGGAGAGGCCGACTGTAGGACAGGGGAATACAATCTATTACTATCTGTTATTAGCCATATCAGGAGGGGAGAGGCCGACTGTAGGACAGGGGAATAGAATCTATTACTATCTGTTATCAGCCATGTCAGGAGAGGCCGACTGTAGGACAGGGGAATACAATCTATTACTATCTGTTATCAGCCGTGTCAGGAGGGGAGAGGCCGACTGTAGGACAGGGGAATACAATCTATTACTATCTGTTATCAGCCATGTCAGGAGGGGAGAGGCCGACTGTAGGACAGGGGAATACAATCTATTACTATCTGTTATCAGCCACGTCAGGAGGGGAGAGGCCGACTGTAGGACAGGGGAATACAATCTATTACTATCTGTTATCAGCCATGTCAGGAGAGGAGAGGCCGACTGTAGGACAGGGGACTACAATCTATTACTATCTGTTATCAGCCATGTCAGGAGGGGAGAGGCCGACTGTAGGACAGGGGAATACAATCTATTACTATCTGTTATCAGCCGTGTCAGGAGAGGAGAGGCCGACGGTAGGACAGGGGAATACAATCTATTACTATCTGTTATCAGCCATGTCAGGAGAGGAGAGGCCGACTGTAGGACAGGGGAATACAATCTATTACTATCTGTTATCAGCCACGTCAGGAGGGGAGAGGCCGACTGTAGGACAGGGGAATACAATCTATTACTATCTGTTATCAGCCACGTCAAGGAGGGGAGAGGCCGACTATAGGACAGGGGAATACAATCTATTACTATCTGTTATCAGCCACGCAGGAGGGGAGAGGCCGACTATAGGACAGGGGAATACAATCTATTACTATCTGTTATCAGCCATGTCAGGGGGGAGAGGCCGACTGTAGGTCAGGGGAATACAATCTATTACTATCTGTTATCGGCCATGTCAGGAGGGGAGAGACCGACTGTAGGACAGGGGAATACAATCTATTACTATCTGTTATCAGCCATGTCAGGGGGGGAGAGGCCGACTGTAGGACAGGGGAATACAATCTATTACTATCTGTTATCGGCCATGTCAGGAGGGGAAAGACCGACTGTAGGACAGGGGAATACAATCTATTACTATCTGTTATCAGCCATGTCAGGAGAGGAGAGGCCAACTGTAGGACAGGGGAATACAATCTATTACTATCTGTTATCAGCCATGTCAGGAGAGGAGAGGCCGACTGTAGGACAGGGGAATACAATCTATTACTATCTGTTATCAGCCATGTCAGGAGAGACCGACTGTAGGACAGGGGAATACAATCTATTACTAACTGTTATCTGCCACGTCAGGAGAGGAGAGGCCGACTGTAGGACAGGGGAATACAATCTATTACTATCTGTTATCAGCCATGTCAGGAGGGGAGAGGCCGACTGTAGGACAGGGGAATACAATCTATTACTATCTGTTATCAGCCACGTCAGGAGGGGAGAGGCCGACTGTAGGACAGGGGAATACAATCTATTACTATCTGTTATCAGCCATGTCAGGAGGGGAGAGGCCGACTGTAGGACAGGGGAATACAAACTATTACTATCTGTTATCAGCCACGTCAGGAGAGGAGAGGCCGACTGTAGGACAGGGGAATACAATCTATTACTATCTGTTATCAGCCACGTCAGGAGAGGAGAGGCCGACTGTAGGACAGGTGACTACAATCTATTACTATCTGTTATCAGCCATGTCAGGAGGGGAGAGGCTGACTGTAGGACAGGTGACTACAATCTATTACTATCTGTTATCAGCCATGTCAGGAGGGGAGAGGCCGACTGTAGGACAGGGGAATACAATCTATTACTATCTGTTATCAGCCGTGTCAGGAGGAGAGGCCGACTGTAGGACAGGGGAATACAATCTATTACTATCTGTTATCAGCCGTGTCAGGAGGGGAGAGGCCGACTGTAGGACAGGGGAATACAATCTATTACTATCTGTTATCAGCCATGTCAGGAGGGGAGAGGCCGACTGTAGGACAGGGGAATACAATCTATTACTATCTGTTATCAGCCACGTCAGGAGGGGAGAGGCCGACTGTAGGACAGGGGAATACAATCTATTACTATCTGTTATCAGCCATGTCAGGAGAGGAGAGGCCGACTGTAGGACAGGGGACTACAATCTATTACTATCTGTTATCAGCCACGTCAGGAGGGGAGAGGCCGACTGTAGGACAGGGGAATACAATCTATTACTATCTGTTATCAGCCGTGTCAGGAGAGGAGAGGCCGACGGTAGGACAGGGGAATACAATCTATTACTATCTGTTATCAGCCATGTCAGGAGAGGAGAGGCCGACTGTAGGACAGGGGAATACAATCTATTACTATCTGTTATCAGCCACGTCAGGAGGGGAGAGGCCGACTATAGGACAGGGGAATACAATCTATTACTATCTGTTATCAGCCATGTCAGGGGGGGAGAGGCCGACTGTAGGACAGGGGAATACAATCTATTACTATCTGTTATCAGCCGTGTCAGGAGGGGAGAGGCCGACTGTAGGACAGGGGAATACAATCTATTACTATCTGTTATCAGCCATGTCAGGAGGGGAGAGGCCGACTGTAGGACAGGGGAATACAATCTATTACTATCTGTTATCAGCCACGTCAGGAGGGGAGAGGCCGACTGTAGGACAGGGGAATACAATCTATTACTATCTGTTATCAGCCATGTCAGGAGAGGAGAGGCCGACTGTAGGACAGGGGACTACAATCTATTACTATCTGTTATCAGCCACGTCAGGAGGGGAGAGGCCGACTGTAGGACAGGGGAATACAATCTATTACTATCTGTTATCAGCCGTGTCAGGAGAGGAGAGGCCGACGGTAGGACAGGGGAATACAATCTATTACTATCTGTTATCAGCCATGTCAGGAGAGGAGAGGCCGACTGTAGGACAGGGGAATACAATCTATTACTATCTGTTATCAGCCACGTCAGGAGGGGAGAGGCCGACTATAGGACAGGGGAATACAATCTATTACTATCTGTTATCAGCCATGTCAGGGGGGGAGAGGCCGACTGTAGGACAGGGGAATACAATCTATTACTATCTGTTATCGGCCATGTCAGGAGGGGAGAGACCGACTGTAGGACAGGGGAATACAATCTATTACTATCTGTTATCAGCCATGTCAGGGGGGGAGAGGCCGACTGTAGGACAGGGGAATACAATCTATTACTATCTGTTATCGGCCATGTCAGGAGGGGAAAGACCGACTGTAGGACAGGGGAATACAATCTATTGCTATCTGTTATCAGCCATGTCAGGAGAGGAGAGGCCAACTGTAGGACAGGGGAATACAATCTATTACTATCTGTTATCAGCCATGTCAGGAGAGGAGAGGCCGACTGTAGGACAGGGGAATACAATCTATTACTATCTGTTATCAGCCATGTCAGGAGAGACCGACTGTAGGACAGGGGAATACAATCTATTACTAACTGTTATCTGCCACGTCAGGAGAGGAGAGGCCGACTGTAGGACAGGGGAATACAATCTATTACTATCTGTTATCAGCCATGTCAGGAGGGGAGAGGCCGACTGTAGGACAGGGGAATACAATCTATTACTATCTGTTATCAGCCACGTCAGGAGGGGAGAGGCCGACTGTAGGACAGGGGAATACAATCTATTACTATCTGTTATCAGCCATGTCAGGAGGGGAGAGGCCGACTGTAGGACAGGGGAATACAAACTATTACTATCTGTTATCAGCCACGTCAGGAGAGGAGAGGCCGACTGTAGGACAGGGGAATACAATCTATTACTATCTGTTATCAGCCACGTCAGGAGAGGAGAGGCCGACTGTAGGACAGGTGACTACAATCTATTACTATCTGTTATCAGCCATGTCAGGAGGGGAGAGGCTGACTGTAGGACAGGTGACTACAATCTATTACTATCTGTTATCAGCCATGTCAGGAGGGGAGAGGCCGACTGTAGGACAGGGGAATACAATCTATTACTATCTGTTATCAGCCGTGTCAGGAGGGGAGAGGCCGACTGTAGGACAGGGGAATACAGTCTATTACTATCTGTTATCGGCCATGTCAGGAGGGGAGAGGCCGACTGTAGGACAGGTGAATACAATCTATTACTATCTGTTATCAGCCACGTCAGGAGAGGAGAGGCCGACTGTAGGACAGGGGAATACAATCTATTACTATCTGTTATCAGCCACGTCAGGAGGGGAGAGGCCGACTGTAGGACAGGGGAATACAATCTATTACTATCTGTTATCAGCCATGTCAGGAGGGGAGAGGCCGACTGTAGGACAGAGGAATACAATCTATTACTATCTGTTATCAGCCATGTCAGGAGGGGAGAGGCCGACTGTAGGACAGGGGAATACAATCTATTACTATCTGTTATCAGCCACGTCAGGAGGGGAGAGGCCGACTGTAGGACAGGTGACTACAATCTATTACTATCTGTTATCAGCCATGTCAGGAGGGGAGAGGCCGACTGTAGGACAGGGGAATACAATCTATTACTATCTGTTATCAGCCACGTCAGGAGGAGAGGCCGACTGTAGGACAGGGGAATACAATCTATTACTATCTGTTATCAGCCACGTCAGGAGGGGAGAGGCCGACTGTAGGACAGGGGACTACAATCTATTACTATCTGTTATCAGCCACGTCAGGAGGGAGAGGCCGACTGTAGGACAGGGGACTACAATCTATTACTATCTGTTATCAGCCATGTCAGGAGGGGAGAGGCCGAGTGTAGGACAGGGGAATACAATCTATTACTATCTGTTATCAGCCACGTCAGGAGGGGAGAGGCCGACTGTAGGACAGGTGACTACAATCTATTACTATCTGTTATCAGCCATGTCAGGAGGGGAGAGGCCGACTGTAGGACAGGGAAATACAATCTATTACTCTCTGTTATCAGCCATGTCAGGAGGGGAGAGGCCGACTGTAGGACAGGGGAATACAATCTATTACTATCTGTTATCAGCCATGTCAGGAGGGGAGAGTCCGACTGTAGGACAGGGGAATACAATCTATTACTATCTGTTATCAACCATGTCAGGAGGGGAGAGGCCGACTGTAGGACAGGGGAATACAATCTATTACTATCTGTTATCAGCCATGTCAGGAGAAGAGAGGCCGACTGTAGGACAGGTGACTACAATCTATTACTATCTGTTATCAGCCATGTCAGGAGGGGAGAGGCCGACTGTTGGACAGGGGAATACAATCTATTACTATCTGTTATCAGCCATGTCAGGAGAGGAGAGGCCGACTGTAGGACAGGGGAATACAATCTATTACTATCTGTTATCAGCCATGTCAGGAGAGGAGAGGCCGACTGTAGGACAGGGGAATACCATCTATTACTATCTGTTATCAGTCATGTCAGGAGAGGAGAGGCCGACTGTAGGACAGGGGAATACAATCTATTACTATCTGTTATCTGCCATGTCAGGAGGGGAGAGGCCGACTGTAGGACAGGGGAATACAATCTATTACTATCTGTTATCAACCATGTCAGGAGGGGAGAGGCCGACTGTAGGACAGGGGAATACAATCTATTACTATCTGTTATCAGCCATGTCAGGAGAAGAGAGGCCGACTGTAGGACAGGTGACTACAATCTATTACTATCTGTTATCAGCCATATCAGGAGGGGAGAGGCCGACTGTAGGACGGGGGAATACAATCTATTACTATCTGTTATCAGCCATGTCAGGAGAGAGGAGAGGCCGACTGTAGGACAGGGGAATACAATCTATTACTATCTGTTATCAGCCATGTCAGGAGAGAGGAGAGGCCGACTGTAGGACAGGGGAATACAATCTATTACTATCTGTTATCAGCCATATCAGGAGGGGAGAGGCCGACTGTAGGACAGGGGAATACAATCTATTACTATCTGTTATCAACCATGTCAGGAGGGGAGAGGCCGACTGTAGGACAGGGGAATACAATCTATTACTATCTGTTATCAGCCATGTCAGGAGGGGAGAGGCCGACTGTAGGACAGGGGAATACAATCTATTACTATCTGTTATCAGCCACGTCAGGAGAGGAGAGGCCGACTGTAGGACAGGAGAATACAATCTATTACTATCTGTTATCAGCTATGTAAGCTAGTACTTTAGCTCCAAGAATCTCTCCACAGTCCTAATAGTGTGACCTTGTCCTGCTGTCACAGCTGCAGTTTTGCAGGGTAAAATCTGTTATCACTATAACATGTGAATAGACTCTAATACTCCAATCACACCCAGAGCTGCTGTTTTACTACAGATGGTCATGTGACCTCACAGGCCACCAATGATTATGTAACTGTCATCTGAATTTCCACAAGGCACAGGAAACCAGGAGAACTCGAGCTTTGGATGTGAATTTCGGAAGAAATGTAATATTTGCAGAGATTCCCATTAGGTGTTGTGTTGTCAGTCTGCGGTGATTATTCTATTAGCTGATGTGTCGGGGCAGGGTCGCTTGCGCTTCCTTCTCCATTTGACGCTCTTGAGTTTCCTGATTTCCCTGTACGAGGCGTCCTTGACGGTGCGGGATCGGAGAGCTGCAGAGCGCTGGTTGTAGTGGAGGGCTCAGATGGGGGGGCTCGGCTGTATTATGTCTGTAACAATATAATACTCCGCTAATTATTTGATGCCGCTTTATCGGGCTCTGGAGCGCCATTCTTATTTAAAGCTGCCCCTGCTGAAATGGTGGGTCCCATCTGTTACCTGGGGCCCGCACTATGGCAGCCCATTATCCCATTGCCGGGGCTGCTCGGAATCTTTTCATGCCTTTTATTCTTGCTTTGCTCTTTACTTTTTAAGCTTTTTTTTTATCCTTTTTTCCACGTACATATAGCGGCGGCAGCCGAGCTTAATAGAGTAACGTCAGATGTGAGCGGCGCAGACCAATAAACCTAATGCACTCGGCCTTTGTGTGTTAGCTCGCTCACACAGACATTTTCCACTCAAAAAAAAACCACTTAAAACACATCAGCCACAATCCGGCACAAAACAGCCACTTGTTAGCTAATTGTGCGCTTACCTGCGGGGCCACAATACCGAAAACACACACTCACCTAAACAAACACACACTCACCGCCGGGAGCGAGCGCCAAGAGAGGACACAGGCACGGGGCAAGGGGCTCACTGCGGAATTATCTATCTCATATCTATCTATCTATCTATCTATCTCATATCTATCTATTTATCTATCTCATATCTATCTATCTATCTATCTATCTCATATCTATCTATCTATCTATCTATCTATCTCATATCTATCTATCTATCTATCTATCTATCTCATATCTATCTATCTCATATCTATCTATCTATCTATCTCATATCTATCTATTTATCTATCTCATATCTATCTATCTATCTATCTATCTATCTATCTATCTCATATCTATCTATCTATCTATCTCATATCTATCTATCTATCTATCTATCTCATATCTATCTATCTCATATCTATCTATCTATCTATCTATCTCATATCTATCTATCTCATATCTATCTATCTCATATCTATCTATCTCATATCTATCTCATATCTATCTATCTATCTATCTATCTATCTCATATCTATCTATCTATCTATCTATCTCATATCTATTTATCTATCTATCTATCTATCTCATATCTATCTCATATCTATCTATCTATCTATCTATCTATCTATCTCTCTCATATCTACCTATCTATCTATCTATCTCATATCTATCTATCTCATATCTATCTATCTATCTATCTATCTATCTCATATCTATCTATCTATCTATCTATCTATCTTATCTATCTCATATCTATCTATCTCATATCTATCTATCTATCTATCTATGCATCTTCCACCTAAGCTCCATAGATCTTTGTTGCTGGGTCCCCCTGACCATACTGGGATTATTGTATATATAGGGCCCCCCCGCTCTGCGCTACTCTCTGACAGTGCGGACGCCATAGATGTAACCTCAGTCCAATGGGCATGAATTGGGGCCAGCTCTGTTCTATGGAAAGTTTTTTGTTAGTTGGGCCTATCGGGTCGGTTCTTACATTGTGATCTCCACAGGTGCCAGGGAATGATGCGAGGGATAGATTCTGTGTACAGTGCTGTGGAATATGTTGGTGCCATATATATGTATATAATGGATAGTGCCTCCATGGAAGACGTCTTCTGTGCGAGGTTGAGGCCAGGCTTCCAGTGGGGTTAATAATGCGCCATGCGCACCTATGGCGGCCAGTGTAATTCTAGTTTCTGCCGGCTTCCTCTATGGTTGGGCGCCTGCCGTACTGCAGCTCCAAATCATCAGGTGCCAAGCAGAAATCATGGGATTAGAGGTTTTGGGGTTGGACTGTCCCATCTGTCAAGGCGACAGGAATCTACACACCCCTCCGCCGGTCGCCCCTGCCCCCCTCCACGGGCAGAGCTGTCAGAGCGCAGGGCTCGCTGCATTTCACTTCCATTATGGCACCGGAGTCGCAGCAAATAGCACCTGTCAGGGCTATCATCTATGTAGTAATTCACTGTACTTCAGCCCCCCAACAGCATTCAAATAGCAGGTCTACCCACTGGGACAATTTCGCCGGCTCCTTCCCGTGTGTGTTTTTTCCCCTCTCTTAAAGATACAGCACACATATTTATCCCCCGCCGCTTAATGCTTGTCTGAGTGTAGCCAAGAACATTAGCCAAGAGACCCCGGCCCCCTGACAACTGATTTCTCTCCTTATTCTTTTCTAACAATTATTTCCAGGCTATATTTCACACTCCGCACTTACCCGCCATTGCCATTCTGTACATGCGTAGGTCACATGATAATCGCATACGTTCATGGATATAGTATTATAAGTGCATGTCATGTGACGTCAGCCGCCCTTTGATAACAGGTCACCAATTAGACTGTGTTTTAATTGATTTTCGGTGTTATGGCCCTCCGAACCTCATTGCAAAAGTAATCACACCCATATATGTCAATGACTGGAATGCTTGTGGTCAGCTTAGGTTCATGTTGTCAGGCTTAGCTGGTGTTCAGTGCTGAGGTTTTGTTACTATGTTTCCTCTTCTTGTTGTAAATCCATGTTATTCGTTTTTCAGGGAATATTTAGTCTTCCATGGCGGCGTCCTTAACAGGGGCCCCACCCCCCAATATTAACTCTGCAAGCCCTAATAGAGAGTATCTAGGCCAGACAAGCCCTTTAAGTATTATTCAGAGGCATCGCATTCATGAAATTAGATTACTAGATGGTCCTGTAGTTTTCGTAATTAGTCGCCTCTAGATGGCACCGCACTTTTTATAATTAGTCGCCACTAGACACTGCTTCATTTGTCTTTGACTAAATAGTGTTTTACTTTTCTAGGATTAGTGGTCACTAGATGGCGCCGTATTTGTCTATGATTATTGGAGATGTCAATTCCTTACATTAGTAGCCACTAGATGGCGGCCAAGGATATTTTCCAGCTATTATACACCTCTAAGTAGGATATAACTGCAGATATGACAGCATCAAGTACTTACCGGCGTCCATTATAACACCCATTACCGTAACCGCTGCGCTCCAGTGCGTGGCAGCGTATCTCATCCGTGCTGTGTCCTTTATCTCGCTGTGTTTTTCTTGTCGCTCTCACCAGATCATGTCACTTCATACATCTTGTCATCTCTGAAGCCCCTGGAGAAGAAGCTGCTGATGACAGAGGGCGAGTCCCCTCACTACAACGTCCTCCGCTCACCCCACTCGCCCGGGAACTGATGGGCTGATGCTATCAGCAGAGACTGACACCCCTCACTCGGGGCGACGAGTTGTCAGGAGGGCGCACAAGACCAGCGCACAGATGTGGAACCGAAGAAAGACACAATCCAAAAGTCCAAAAGCGGAAAAGAAGAAGAAGATACAAAGTAATGAATTGTAACAATCAGTAGATACAATGTCAGTAAGGCCCCGCCCCCGCTTAAGCTCCAGCCAATTAGAAAGAAATATTATAGAAGCAATTACCAAATTTTGTAGGTTTATGTGACCCCTGAATCCCCTTTACGCTGCCCCACAATAGTCTATGTTAGAAAGGCTCCTGTATAATTTAGGTGATGCCCTCATGAGAAGTTAGGGGGCAAATCTGCGCCCACATAATGTTTCCACCCCCCCTCCGACCTTCTAATACAGATACCCCCAATAACTGCCCTTCAACAGGGCAAAACAAGCCATGCTTCCCTCCCCCCTATCAGCTACTACATGGAAGCTGCTGCAATGCCTCGTGGCCTCAGACCTGGGACCCCTCGTGTTTCGGCAGCCCCCCGTACACCTCAGGCTCGGTTACAGCTCAGAAATAAAGAGAGCTCCATTTTTTTTTTAGTTTACTCTGGAATTCTTTAGTAACTTTTGTTTTTATACAGAATTTCTAGAAATTTCTAATTTCAAATCACAATTAATATAAATTTGAGTAACTTTTTTTTTACAGAATTTCTAAAAACTTCTAATTCTAAATGACGATTAGTATAAAATTTAGTAAACTGTAGTTATTTTTTTTTACAGAATTTCTAAAAATTTCTCATTCTTAATTGGTATAAATTTATCGCACCCATTGATGGGACTTGTGTTTTTGTGGTTTCTGCGCCTTATGACATGTCAGGTCGAGATTCTTCTGGGCTTAGTTTTTTTTAGATAGAATTTATTTATATATATATTTTTTCAAAATCATTTTGTATTTTAAATAATTTTAAATGGTGCTGTAATTTAGATTTTTTTTAAATTTGAACATTTTTTAAAATAATTTTTTTATTTTTGAATTTTTTTAAAAATAATGAATATGCATTTTTTTTATAAAGTAATTTTTTCTTATGTATCATATAATATTTTCTGGGCCTATTTTAGGTTTTTGCTCCTTATTATTTACGCTTCCTCTCCCCCCCCGATTTTGCTCTTTCCTATAAGCTGCTTTTAGCATTGGGCACACAAATCTCCAGACCCACAATGTACAGAGAATCATCCGCTGAGCGCCGGCTCCGACAGGAATTGAATAGAAATCCTTTAAGCAGCTATCTCGCCCCCCCCCCCCCCAGCCCTGCAATAATAAAAAAAAAAAACACACAAAATATCTCCAGTTGTCCAGACTGGGGGAGAAAAATACAGTCAAACAGCCATAATTTTCTCTGTGGGGTTTTTCAGTAATTGAACCATTATGATACAAATAAAACCGGCATCAGCGCGGAGGTAAAGGGAGGCCGGAGCCATCTAGATGCGGGGATTATGTCACAGGCGCGCCGCGCACACCCCTCACCCAAATCACTTCATTTCTCCTTATTTTCTAAGTCGTTGGCGCTTTGTCAGCCGCCGCCGCCGCACGTGGTAAAAAAAAAAAAAAAAATTTAATTTTTCATTTGGTGATTGAGTCGGCGGTTTAATTTTTTTATGTTTCTGATTTGAAGGAAATTTACATCGGAAATTTGTTTCTTGGTGTTTAAGGGACGCAATTTCCTGGCAATGAATTATCGTGTCTCGGTGACGTTCAGATTGAGATCCTGCAATTTCGGCCTCTTTAATCTTCAGTCTTGTGTCTCCGGTTATTGCTCCTTCCTGACTCTTGGTAATGAAGATGTCGCTTTATGTGTAGGATGCGAAGCAGCGAGAAGACCACAAGCCCAAAACATAAGATATAGCAAAACTTCCACTCATTCGCCTCCTGGTAGTCTGGAAGGCCATAATGTACTTGGATGTAAAAGTAAAAGTGCCCTGTAGGACTGGAGGCCGCAGAGTACATATCAGGTGGAGGCCACAGTGTGTATGACAGGCGGAGGCCGCAGTGTGTATGGCAGGCGGAGGCGGCAGTGTGTATGGCAGGAGGAGGTCGCAGTGTGAATGGCAGGCGGAGGCCGCAGTGTGAATGGCAGCCGGAGGCTGCAGCGTGTATGGCAGGCGGAGGCCGCAGCGTGTATGGCAGGCGGAGGCCGCAGCGTGTATGGCAGGCGGAGGCCACAGCGTGTATGACAGGTGGAGGGCCACAGCGTATATGACAGGTGGAGGCCACAGGGTGTATGACAGATGGAGGCCGCAGTGTGTATGACAGGTGGAGGCCACAGGGTGTATGACAGGTGGAGGCCGCAGCGTATATGACAGGTGGAGGCCACAGGGTGTATGGCAGGTGGAGGCCACAGGGTGTATGACAGGTGGAGGCTGCAGTGTGTATGACAGGTGGAGGCCACAGGGTGTATGTGGCAGGTGGAGGCCGCAGTGTGTATGACAGGTGGAGGCCGCAGAGTACATAACAGGTGGAAGCCGAAGTGTATATGGCAGGTGGAGGCCGCAGTGTGTATGACAGGTGGAGGCCGCAGTGTGTAGGGCAGGCGGAGGCCGCAGCGTGTATGGCAGGCGGAGGCCGCAGCGTGTATGGCAGGCGGAGGCCACAGCGTGTATGGCAGGTGGAGGCCGCAGCGTATATGACAGGTGGAGGCCACAGGGTGTATGACAGGTGGAGGCCAGGTCACAGCCTGGCACTCAGCCACCCACTGGCCAAATTACTCAATATTACTGCCAATGGGTCTTACCGTCCGTCATTGAGCTGTCCATAGACGGGAAGATCTATCACCCACATCCCAGTATATCTAATGTGTGATACTGTTTACTGAGTCAGTGTATCTAATCCTATTATGTGTGATACCATCTCCCGAGCTGCTGTATCTAATACTGTCCTGTGTGATACCATGCTTCTGTAGGATAGATAGCATGGCATCTGACAACTTGGGATTGCCTCCTGCCCTGGGTGTGGGGATTCGGTGCACTGTCCCACGACTAACCCACTCTATTACAAACCAATTACCAATCAATTAAAGGTTTCTTCCTCTTTAACATAAACAACTGAGAGGAGGAATGTCCCTCCAGGCTGTGATGATGGGGGTTGTAGTGTTCTTCCATAGGACCCCTGTGTGAAGGTGTGATGATGGGGGTTGTAGTGTTCTTCCATAGGACCCCTGTGTGAGGCTGTGATGATGGGGGTTGTAGTGTTCTTCCATAGGACCCCTGTGTGAGGCTGTGATGATGGGGGTTGTAGTGTTCTTCCATAGGACCCCTGTGTGAAGTTGTGATGATGGGGGTTGTAGAGTTCTTCCATAGGACCCCTGTGTGAGGCTGTGATGATGGGGGTTGTAGTGTTCTTCCATAGGACCCCTGTGTGAAGTTGTGATGATGAGGGTTGTAGTGTTCTTCCATAGGACTCCTGTGTGAGGCTGTGATGATGGGGGTTGTAGTGTTCTTCCATAGGACCCTTATGTGAAGCCGTGATGATGGGGGTAGTGATGTTCTTCCATAGGACCCCTGTGTGAGGCTGTGATGATGGGGGTTGTCCTACTCCCCTCTGTCACTGCCCCATCATCCTTTGCTGCTCAAGAAGCAGAATAAAAATGTGCAGAGGCTGAAACTGACCAGAAACAGGTAAAGATTAGATACATGGTATCACCAGCGACTGCAGCTTTCTTATCTGACAGCCACCTCCGCCCTATAACTGGTCAATGCCTGGTCATGATGATGTCATCACATTATATGGAGTGATGTCATATACATATAGATCTCAGCATGCCATGAGGGTTACAGGGTGTTGAGGAGACCTGGGGTGTAGACGGGGCCTCTGCTGCACCTCCATGTGGCTCTGTCTTCATACATAGATTATTTGTGCTGGATTCTGTATGGATGAGACAGTTAATGGCGGCCGGTTCAGTCTGATGCTGTATGAATGGAGGCAGAGTAGACCTACATACACGCAGGCTATACAGTGCTACAGAGACTGTGGGCCCTCTACAGTGCCTAATATGTAGCATAGGGCCACAAGGTCAGGCCGGATCCATGATGATGCTAGTATGGGTCATTGTGGGATTTGTGGACATAATCTGGGTGCAGAAACATTCCGCTGCTATGTGAGGGGGTCAAACCCCCTCCATACAGTATCTAATATCCTTTTGACATTTGCTAGCTGACCAACAACCATTTTTTCAAGACCACACCTTTGCTGGGGCATGTGATACCTCCTTTTTATGACATGGGCACAACAATCTGCCGCAATGCTTCTATTTGTGCCCACGTCATATACAGAGCAAGAAATAGCCTTGCACCGGGCCCAGGAGAATCGCCAGCTCTTCCGGGAGGTCACTCCTTATTTCAGGAGCCTCCTGGATGGTACGGGGAGTTAGTATACTGTTGCTATGGTTACTGTCAGGCCTATTGACCATGTATGTGCCCCCTCGTGTGGGTCCTCAGTGGGGCACGTAGTTATGAATGTAACAGTACACGTGTTGCATGTTGAGTCGCAGTCACATGTGGGAGCACTGCTAGCGAATCCGCACAACATCCTGAGGTGGGTCTCCTCTATATTTTGGGGTGCCAAAAGACTGTTCTATAACCGAAAGACTGTGACAACCACCAAGCCTGACGCCTCAATATGTCTAATAACTGTTCCAGTTAATCTCCCGTGTCCCCGACTTTCTCCGCCATCCTTGAGTGGGACCAACAGTGCCGGACTCCCCCTCTCGCCCCATACATACAGTACAGGTCCTATCTTCCATCTTATAGTGCTGGTATTACACACGGTGCTGGTGACATCGCGCCTGTTCACATCTACCTCACCTCCTCGGTGCACATGGTGGGAAACGTGTGGGTTTGGTGTACGAGGTTGTGCCCCCTCCTGCAGATCCCGCAGCGCCCCCTCACCAACAGAACAAAGAAGGTTTAAATACACGTCTGTCATTAGGTGACTTAGGTGATAGACACAATAATGGCGGCCCTGAGTGACCTGTCAGCAGGAGAACATTCACACAATGGGAAAGCTGCGCAGTAATGAGGATTATTTTATTCCACTTTTTTACCTTTTCAGCTCCAAAATCTCACAATGCAAACCCCATAACCTACAGTGTGGTCAGGCGGGGGCGTCGTCAAGGGGGAGACGAAATATAATCGCCTGCTATAGTATCATGGCCGCCGTACATGGGTCAGTGGGATTATTTCAGATGGCGCAGCCTGCTCACCAGTTAAGATGTGCAGGGCCTCTGAATGTCAGGGATCTGACTGGTTGCTATGGGCAAAGCTCCATGTTATATCTAATACATAGCAACCAATCTAGAAAATGAGAGACGGCAACAGACTGGTTGCTATGGTGCAACTGCTCCACATCGTGACAACTCTAGGAAAGTAATTATCTGATCGGTTGCTAGGGGCCAAGGCGCCATTTTATGTCTTACACTTAGCAACCAATCAGATTCCAGTTTAGAAAGTGAGAGACAGAACGTGATTGGTTGCTATGGCGGAGCTGCTTCACATCTTGACAACACTAGGAAAGTGAAAGCGATGATCTGATTGGTTGCTGGGGCAAAGGTTCCATTTTATGTATGAGGCCCAGTGCTGATCGGATACGAGGATGAGAACTCTGACAATATTTTACATTTAATTAACCCCGTTGTGTCCTGGCAGCTGTAGCCGTCCTCACACATAGATAGAGTCCGCCCTGCCGTTCTGTGATCTTGGCAGACTTTCATGGCATCTTTCCATGAATCTTCTTTCGCATGTCTCTGCCAGCGTTCTGTAATTGACGTCGTATGATCTTTACTAATCGCAGAACTAATTTTTCCCAGTTTTCGCGGCTGAGTAATCGGCGACAGACGTGTAAATCCGCGTCAGCTGAGGAGGACAAGAAGTGGAAATCCTGGGCGATTCATTACTGGTGACATGAGCACTTTATGTGTTGGTCACCTCCCGAAAAAGGGGGTCTCACAAAAAAAAAGTGGGGGTGATATACACAAATAAGGGTTGTGCCGTGCCATAGAAAACTATGGGATCCGTCCTGGCATCAGATAGCTGTGCCGGACATATGTGAACACACCGCTGCCGTGCCAGGGAAATAAGCCTCGCGTGCCACTCTTGGCACGTGTGCCGGGGGTTGCCGACCCCTGGTATATAGCAATGATAAGCTTGGGGCCCCTGGTGCACTACACACATATTACCTGACCCCTGCTTAGCCCTTGTCTCAAGTTATTTCTGTCCTGGGGCTCCGTTAGTATCCTGCTACAGGGTTCTTGCCTAGGGCCCTCTCATCTCTGTGAGCCGGGGATACATGCCTAGATACACGCAGACTGCAGATTGGTGACTGGGGCCCCAGCAGCAACACTGGCAAGGCAGGGCCCAGGGCAGGAGGATACCCCCAAGTTTTTATACAATAGTAAACTGGGTTTCTGTGTGTATGTAGCACAGTGGGTGTGCTGGGCTGTGCACCACCTATGTCGGGGGTGGGGAGCCCAACCTTGCTCAGGGGCCCACTGGAGGATTCACCTTCTCCTCTCTGGGCCGCTCCATGATTGTGTGTGAGTGTATTACTGAACAGCCAAAATTGTCTACCGGGCCTGGAGTACTGAAGACGCCATTTATATAAAGCAAAAGGTTTCTGATTCCAGTTGGTGCCCTTGCCAAGGATGATGAGGGTGGTAGTGCTGCCAGCCGCTGACCATACAGACCTGTTCCATTAGGAAGGCCCCCGGACAGAGACAGAACTGTTATCTATGAAACTTCTGGCATAGCTGGGTGACAATGTGGCCCGTCTTTGGTGCCTGGCCCTTTCTTACTCCTCAGATGCGCCATATTGTTCCTTCTGCGCCCAGTTGCTACTTTTTACAAAAGTGGGTGTAACAGGGCAGAGACTTAGCCCTCGGTATAGCACGCACTCAGGACAGGCTAGGATGTGTCTCACACTGTACAGGTACACGGGGCCACTCATGTAAAGCTGGGTGACAGTCTCAGCTGTAGCAGAGGACACGCAGGAGCAGGACTACTTATATGGATGTATTCACATGTAGCGGTTGAGGCTGCGGTTTTGTGATGCAGTAATCATGGAGCCCAGAGCTAGAGCAGGGACGGCGTCACGTAACATTGTGAATGGGCCCAGATGTGGCTGCAGAATGCAGACTGTAGTCGCCCTGTAACCCTAGGGCATGGGGTGTTACTGCTTGGTGTGAATATACCCTGAGGGTGCAGATTCCTCACGTTACACGTATAACACTCTTGTTTAATATATTTCACCTACAAAATTAAAAAACCACCTCCAAACCGCCTGCAGTTTTTTTCTGATGCACTTTTAATTGTACCCAATTGCACTGTGTGCACGTAGGCTTAATGGAGGTTACAACTCCCAACCTGAGCAGGCAGTGCATGCTGGGAGTGGTAGTTGTGCACCAGCTGGAGGCCACAGCTCCTAGGCAGCAGGGGTCCACGTGGCAGGACTGAATTAAAGTTCTGATCCGGAGCATAAAAGCTGAGTGACACTGGGGAATAAGGAGTTAATGATTTATGCAGTCCCCGACTCCCGACTACCGGTCCCGGGCCGGGGCTGCTCTGCACTCTCCGCTCTCCACACTCTACTTTCGCTCCGCCGTTGCCTCGTTTTGAATCCGCGTGACGTCATCTAGAGATCCGTTCATGTACTTGATCCTGCGCAGGGAGCCAGGGTTGGTGACGTGTATCCGGCGGAAGTAGTTCGCTCGGTCGGTTTCCGTTTCCGGGTCCCCGAGCGCAGTGAGGGAGGTCGGTGTAGCGGCGGCGGCCTCCTCCTGTGGGTGGCCGGTACCATGGCGGAGCTGGTGCAGGGACAGAGCGCGGCTCCCGTGGGGATCAAGTCCGAGGCATTGGCGGACGCGCTGCACCACCGGGTCCGGCAGGTGAGGCTGGCCGAGTACGGGAGGGGAGCAGGCCGCGGCTCGGCCCTGGGGGAGGGGGGGTGGCTGGGGACTGAGCTGCTGGGGCGGCCGGGGGGCCCCGGGGAGGCAGAGGACCTGGGCTCCTGGACACAGACTACCCCCGCCCTATAGTGAGGGGAGGCCCGAGGCCTGCTCCTGGGCCCAGCCCTGCCCCATCCCCCACTTGTCACCAGGGCCTGGCCCGCAGAGCTGACACTCCTGCTGCTTTCAGCAGAGGGGACTGCGGGGGATGCTGCATGCTGGGCCTTGTAGTTCTGTAACATCCCCCTGTATATTAAGTGATAGTAATTTCAACCTTCTTTAAAGTTGTGGAACTACAACCCCCAGCATCTCTCTCACTCCTTCCTGCCTTGAAATTTTCTCTGCAGCTCCCTCCATGAGGACACATCTGTATCTAAGTTCAGCCATGGAACTACTAACCTCAGCATGCCTTTCAGAGAGTCACATGCTGGGACTTGTGGTTCTCTGCTTCTACAGTCACATGACCTCTGTGCAGTATCTTACCTGCAGAACTTACTCTCCTCCTGTTTTGTCCTGCAGCTCGTTATCTGTAACCCTGCTATGTGCAGTTGTAGAACTACAGGCCCCAGCATGCCTGTTAGACCTTGCATGCAGAGACTTTTGGTTCTTTTCTCCTCTCTGCCCCTCTCCAGTATTTTGCCTGCAGAGCTTACGCTCTACTAGGAATGCAGGGATATTTGATCCCTGTACATTAGCATCATCTTAGATCTACAATCCCTATCAAGTTATTTGCTGCTGTATGCTGGGCTTTGTAGTTCTGTAACATGTTTGGCTTCTGTGCTCCCTGAATAACAAGTTTTAGAAATCTGAACACATTTTTTGTGGTGGAACTACAACCCCCAGCATGCCTCCACTGCCTTGTCTGCAGAGCACCCAACTAACTCCTCAGCAGCTGTGAGGTTACAGTCCCCATCATGCCTGTCAGCCACTTACATGCTGGGACTTGTAGTTCTTTTTGTTGCCTGTCACTCCTAGTAATGCTGGGACTTCTGACCTCCGTGCAGTAATGTCTCCTTAGTACTACAGTCCTCATAATGTCCCTGCCAGGGTATGCTGGGACTTGTAGTCTCGCACCACCCTCATGCTTGCTGAGTGATCCATAGTATAGGGCATGTCCATACCAGACTGAGCTGCTGCAGAACTTCCGTGCTGAGAATTTCTGTAGATTTAGCTTTTGCAGCAGGTTTTACACTTTGCATTGCAGACGGCAAAACTGGTAAAGAAATATTTTCTACCTTTGCAGTTTAAGAACTAGAAGTCCCAGCACACCAGCCCTGCATGCCCTGGATCCTAGACTAACAGCCCCTTCCTATTCCTCCTTCTACCTTAGTGATCTACACCTTGTGTGTTTCCAGCTGCCATGGAACTACAACTCTCAGCATGCCCTGACAGTCCTTGTTAAGGCCTGCTGGGAGATGTAGTTCGCCCTTAGGATACACATTCTCTCCTAACCTCTGTTTGATCAGGTTCCTCTTCTGCTGTCTCTTTTAACTCCTGGTTGTATCTGTCGCTGGCTTTCTTACTAATAAAGTTTTACATGTCAATGTCGCTGTCTCCCACCTTTACCTGCCTCTCCTTTCTTCAGGGGTTGGTGTCGTGCGGGGCGGGGATGGCGGGAACTAGAAATCAAAGGCAGAAAAATCTCCTGTGAAGGATATTTTAGTGTCTGCTTCTGGGAAAGCTGGGTGACGTCATCTTTTGTGTGATAGATACAAGTAAATCTCCTTTTTACTTCCTTTGCCTTTCAGTACTTTAGGAAAGTTGGGTTATGAGGTCACCAGTAGCAGACTGCAGCACTAGATAAGAGTTGTAATGGTTTCTGGGAAAGCTGGGTACATCCATGATGGCCGCCAATACCTCACCTGCATTCACTAAGTTTCCACATACTTGGCACAAGTGGGCAGCGCAGCATCAGCCAAGGAGCGTGTGAAGCTTTGTGCCACCTCATCATTTGTGTAGTGTAGGGCAGCAGGCTCTAGAAGTTGGAGAACTACAACGCCCAGCATGCCCTGAGTGCTGTCTGCTTGCTGGGACTTGTAGTTTGGTAGCAGTTGCAGGTCCCTGGCCTAGAATGCACCATCACACCGCTGCTAATATTTAGGTGAAATACGTGGCGATTCCCTGGAGCCCCTCCCCCTATTTCAGGTTCCCCGTCCGTCCCGTCCACACCACAGTCGGCCATTCTTTTAGGATTGTTGTTACGTTGTTGTTTGCTGATACTTTGTTGCAGTCACAGGCCCCGCCCCTCATCCTGTTACTCTGAGCTGTACTCTGATAGGTTCTCTTGTGGTCACCCCCAATGTGTCGCCATTACTAACTCCTGAATTTATATTGGGTGTAACTGCAGCAAGAATTGTAGGTTAAGCCGCCATGTTGGGGCGGATCCATTCTGGGGTGCTTCTACAGCGGTGGCGATTTCCCAGATAATGGGGGTGTCGCTATCATTTTCCCATTCGTTATCTCCTGCGGCCAGTTGTTGGCGGCACATAAGTCACGGCGGTACGGCTCTGTTCACATTTCCATTATGGCTTCTGTCAGGACCCGTCTACCTAATCTGTCACTTTCGCCCTCAGTGACTTACGATGTGGTCGTCTGCCTCCTGACGTGTAAAAAGCCATGCTTGTCCTGAGAGTCTCGACAGTGGATCCTTGCAGGTGTGAACTGTGCCTTAAAAGCGCTGTGGTTGCTATGCAGAGTATCCATAGCAACCAGGTTGTCAGAAGTCACCTCTTCAGTTTAGGGGTATATTATTGCAGCGCTTTCCACATAGAAGACTGTGAGCAGAGTGGCAGCATCGTAGGCAGCAATCTGTGCAGGGAATGTAGATGGCGGTAGTATACATGTATTCTCTCTCTGTAGGTCATGTGACTGGCGCTGTGGCCTCGCACTGCCCCGTGTCTGGCATTTATCGGCGGCAGGCACAAAGCAGCCATGATGTTCAGCCTTGAATCGCAGACAGTCTCTTTTCAGGTCCTTTTGCTACGAATGTCTAGAACATTCCTGTTGTGTATAGTAATAAAGGTCCATTGATGCAGTGTTCTAACTACAACTCCCAGCATGCCCACAGATTACAAAGTGATCCTAGGATATACTTTTCATACATTGTCCTCTCTATGGGGACGCTTCTGCCCCGGTCGGGGGCAGGTTTTGTCAGGTGCAGGGATGTGCCGCTCGCTCCAAGGTCACACAGCCAGATTAAGTCTGAGAGCGGACTAGCGTGGCTTCTATCCCCACGTGTCACTTTGGCTTTCAGCCTGTGCTGTGACCACTGCGAGCTCAGTCACTGCCCCCTCCAGCTGTGACCCAGGCCTGTCACCCCAGGGGTATTAACAGGTGCCAGTGCTGTAACCCTTTCCATCCTCAGGTCAATCATCTTCTGTCTTTTATGTCTCTTACAGATCGCTGCTAAAATTGATGGAATCCCTCACTTGAATAATTCTGGACCACTTGTGGACCCTTCATTGTATGGATATGGCATCGGGAAAAGACCGCTCGATGACGGAGGTAGCGCCGCTTATATCTTCTTTGTTTTTACAACATGTCTTGTCATTCGTCTGTGTCATACTGCAGGGAATCAGCAGCTGTATCATAATGTGTGATGTCACTTCCTGTGTGGGGTGTAGCTCCGGCCGCTGCTGCCTCTTGCTGGATTTCGACTGATACCCTATCAGCTAGGATGTGTCGGGGCCGTTGCATAGTAGCCATTCAGTTTACTGGGTGACACCCAGAAGTCTCTATAGCTCTGTGTGTTGTGTTGTTGTCACCGACCTCTCCCAGGCTCCTCCCTGTAGATGATGTCACACTGTTATGAATCCCTCCTCTCTGTCTCACCCTGCAGTGGGTGGAGCTAGCTGACTGTGAGTGACATGCTGCCGTCCGGGGCGTCTCCTCTCCTGGGCCTTACACCTGCTTCTCTCTCGCCTCCTGCTCCTGCTTTGGAATAATCTGTATAACCATAGTGTCTGATAGAAGTGAGTCCCTACACTGATAAAAGCTGACAGTACGGGGCCCCGCTATTAACTAGACATGGGAGACCCAGCAACAGTGACTCCAAAATGCGGCTGGTTGTTACGTGTAAGTGCGCCAGAATTTCAGTCCATGGCATTGAATGGCCCCCACTGCTTGGTGTGGTCAGTGGCTTGGGATCGGCTCATCCCTTGTGACCCCCTCACTGTGCGTCCTGCGCCATGAGCGAGCCGAAGGGAGCGACAAACTTGTAAAACATTAGTGGATGCCGAGTACTCATTATAGTGACCTCTTTTTCAGTCTTCTGCTGCCTGGTAAGATCTCTGCAGGCTGGCAGTGAATTTCATGCTTGATCACATTCAGAGCTTGTTATTCTGTACATGGATCCCAGACTTGAAGTCTTCTAGTTTGGCTTCCCTAATGACAGTTCCCGTGACGACCAGCTCTACTCCAAGAACAAGCAGGGGAGTAGAGCAGGATCAGTCACATGATTCAAGGCAGCCATCAGGAGAGCCGCACTAGAAGACTTTTATCCCCGAGGCAGGGCTAGAGAATCCTTAGAATTGGCATAACGGGAAAGGCATGTCTATTGGTAAGTAGGACGTCCGCTGCAGGACACGCACTACAAGTACCTTTTATTCTCCAGAGTAACCCTGCAGCAGGTGCTGGAAGTCTCCTGTTTGGAGGATTAAAGGGTTTTTTTTTTTTTTTGGTTTTTTTTTGTGGGTTCACCTGATGGTCACCCTGAAATGTTTCTGGGGCCTGGGGTATGGTGTCACCTTGTCCTGTGTATATACAGGGGGAGCTCAGTTTTTGGAATGTTTGTAATATCAGTCTCATATACCGCGGCTCCAGTGTCTGTGGACATGGAATGTGTTCAGTGGGAATGTATATCCCAGATATACATATGTAGTCCCTAAAAATGAGGGGCAGGGGATCCCCACAGTGCTAGTCAGGGGCTGGGTTCATATGCCATCCAGTAGGGGGTTACATGACACTGTCCTGACCATCGTAGGGGTCTGCGACGGGGGGGGGGGGGGGGGGTCGTCCCTGGGGGTCTGCAAAGCTGGGGGGGGTCCCTGGGGTCTGTGACGCTGGGGGGGGGGGTTATCCCTGGGGTCTGGGAAGCTGAAAGGTGGGGGGGTCTGCGACGCTGGGGTGGTCGGGGTCGTCCCTGGGGTCTGCGACGGGGGGGGGGGGGGGGTCGTCCCTGGGGGTCTGCAAAGCTGGGGGGGTCCCTGGGGTCTGTGAAGCTGGGGGGGGGTCGTCCCTGGGGTCTGCGACGCTGAAAGGTGGGGGGGGTCGGGGTCATCCCTGGGGTCTGCGACGTTGGGGATCCCTGTCTCTACACGGGTCTCCTGCACTGTATATGGTATGGAGAGTAGAGCACGATATGACCCGGGCTCCCAGCATCATAGATCGATCGCTAGGGTCACACAGGTAAATGTACTGGTCCAGATTGCTCTATGTGCATTGGGGCCTATGGGAGCCAGGACTTGGGAACTTGCCTTGATGCAATTGCTGGAGCCCCAGAGGCTGAGATATAAGGTGCTGTTTGGCTGTACACTCATAATGCGACTGTTTGACCCTGCTTACTCTGTAAAGGGCTCCAATGTCTCGGCCTCCGCCACTGTAGTGGACATAGTGAGGTTAACTGCAGGTTGTGACAGTCGCCGTCTCGTACGCTGCCAATACACTTATAAGTCACGCCCACGATTGAAGCGCTTGCAGTTGACGTCTTATCGGCTGCTCCACCTTCTCCAGGTTCTAGATGATTGGAGAGCTGTATACGGCTGCTTCTGGCTGCTGTATACAGCTGACTGTCTGTGAGCTTGTTGTAGTCTGACTGTTCTGCTGCGGCAGCAGTGATGTAGTTCAGAGCCCCGGGAGTGTTGTGTGTCTGTGAGCCGCTTCTCTCCGCACTGTTTGCTGCTTGTTTACTCACCATTAGCTTTGCTTATAAATAACATCTGCCGTGTCATCTGATCTGCTGGAGTCCTGGGTTTGCACAGCCGCCGAGCTCTGGGAAAGTCTCATAGAGCGAGAGGCAGGAGTCGGGTGAACAGCTGCGGTGGCCTGCAGTATAAATAACCTCCATTATCAGGAGCAAACCTCACTATCTGCAGGGGAGGCCGGGGCAAGGTGGATGCAACCTAGCTCTAGAACAGGCCCCATTACTGACGGCAACATCCAGCTTTTCCAAACCCCTGAATGGTAAATATCAATTAGAGGACCTTTCACCACCTTCGCTGACTCGCACTATTTTCATCCATTAATAGCCCCCTCCACTGATTCCAGCAATTGTTCTCTACTCCCCTCTGTTTTTGAGCTATTAGTGCTGGTAGTTTTATGTAGTTATCTAAACTCTCTAATGTCAAGTGGGCGGAGTCTGGCAGGAGCAAGCAAGGAGGTGTGACTCCAGTCATGCCCCCATTACCTACTCCTGCCCCCGCTCCAGAGTCACGCCCCCATTACCTACTCCTGCCCCGGCTCCAGAGTCACGCCCTCATTACCTACTCCTGCCCTAGCTCCACCCACTTGACATTAGAGAGTCTAGTTAGTCTATTAGCTCTGATTGCTCAGGAATGGTGGGGGCTAGTTTAAAATATTCCAACTGTGCCAGAATCAGAGGAAGGGGGACTAGTAAAGGATAAAATGAACTGGAATTGATGAAAGGTCCTCTTTAACTAAGCAGATTTGCCATTCAGAGCTTTAGGAAAGCTGGTTGGCCTATGGCCAGCTTTATGGCAGGAGATGGAAGTTGGTTGGTGAGCCAGAGTGTACGCTGCAGCCTGCCGATAATGTGTCCGGTCACATGGACACTTTACCCTATAGTCAATGTCTGACTTTTTCAAGTTAGGTTTTTGGCTTTAAAGCTGCCCCTTCCTGAAGGAACCGACACCTATTCCCCCAGACCCCTCCTTGGCTCAGCAGCGTCTAGTTGTTTTATTGGAGGGCGAGTCACAGCCAGACATGTTGTATTCTGGCGTGCCTTAGGGTATGTTCACACACTAGAATTCTTCCTAACTGAAAAATTCAGCTTCAGAAACTTGACCAAATTCTGCACCTGCAAATTTCCGCCTCCCATTCACTTCCATGCGAGTGGTCAGGCCGAATCCACCTGAAGATCGAGCCGGACGATTATTTTTTTTTCTACTAAATGAAAAAATCAGTTTTGGCCTCCCATTGAATTCTGCCTCAGATTCGGTGCCCTATTCCCCTGTGTGACGTGGGACAGGCCCCCATCCAGTGCTCGCGGACCTCTTAGTTGTAGTGACTAGACTTCCTCTTCAGGAACCCTCCTGCCTGCCCGCCGCGGGGGTCTCCTGCCTGCCTGCCCGCCGCGGGGGTCTCCTGCCTGCCGCCGGGGGCCCCTGCCTGCCTGCCGTGGGGTCTCCTGCCTGCCTGCCCGGGGGGGGTCTCCTGCCTGCCTGCCGCGGGGTCGCCTGCCTGCCTGCCCGGGGGGTCTCCTGCCTGCCTGCTGCGGGGGTCTCCTGCCTGCCTGCCTGCCGCGGGGTCTCCTGCCTGCCTGCCCGGGGGGTCTCCTGCCTGCCTGCCCAGGGGGTCTCCTGCCTGCCTGCCGCGGGGTCGCCTCCCCTGCCTGCCCGGGGGGTCTCCTGCCTGCCTGCCCGCCGCGGGGTCTCCTGCCTGCCTGCCCGGGGGGTCTCCTCCTGCCTGCCCGCCGCGGGGGCCCGCCTGCCTGCCGCCGCGGGGGCTCCGCCTGCCGCGGGGCTCCTGCCTGCCTGCCGCGGTGGTCTCCTGCCTGCCTGCTGCGGGGGTCTCCCTGCCTGCCTGCCGCGGGGGGTCTCCTGCCTGCCTGCCGTGGGGGTCTCCCCTGCCTGCCTGCCGCGGGGGTCTCCTGCCTGCCTGCCTGCCGCGGGGGTCTCCTGCCTTCCGCGGGGCCTCTTCCCTGCCCTCAGATCTGCGTCCTTTCTGCCTTAGTCGCTAGGGGCAGTAAAGCGTCTGCTGGTCGGCTCAGGGCTGGATAAAGCCTCCTGTCCGCCTGATATTTAGGTGGAGCGCCCTTCTAGTTGTGACCTGTCTGTGCCCTCTGCATGCCACACTAATAAAGGAGTCCTGCGTGTTCCCTCTTTCTTCCCATCTCCTCCTGTGTGGCAGATCGGCCGGATTGTTATACTGTAAGCTGAGTAGTTGTGATGGTTTGTAAAGGGATGTCGGCCAATTGGTGTAAAGTAATAAAAGGAGGTGCGGCGATGCTCCCCTCACCAGTTGCCTGGCACCAAGTGAAGCCTTGGAATGATCCATCAGCTGACCAAAGAAGTCAATGAAGGGCTCTGAAGGGGTTGTCCAGTGAGTTAGACTTACCTGACTTCCCCCAGCGGTTTCCTCAGTCTGGCCCCCGGGGTTCTGGTTCTGATCTGGTGACCCTGGGTCGTTTCCAGCCTAGAACCCCCAGGAGCAGGTTGACTAAATCCCTGGACAGCCCCTTTAACCAGAATTACCTACTAGGGTGTGGTATTTTTTTTTAGAAATACTCTGCGTGGTGCCGTGTGCCCTACCAGATTCATCACCCTTTACACCACTTTTGGAGCAGTCTAGGTTTTGGCCTAGGTTCCCCCGTCCTCTGGAGGATACGCCTTATTCCGAATGTGCATGCCCTTTTCCAGGATCTCTGCTGTCAGAGAGACTGACTTCAGACCTAATACTTCTCACAGCTGTAGGGTTGTTGCAGTTTTATCCAGTCTAAGCAATCCTCTGATTTCCAGACTGATACATTGTAGCAAACTGTTGCTGCTGACTGGTTTAGCTCAGCGTTTTGTCAGGGCTATATATGTGGTTGTAAGAATGTGCCATTCACTGACAGCGAGCAGAGATCTTGGCAATGCTGAAATCATGTTTGGGGTTTCAGGCTCTGAAAATAGACTAGTCTGATGCAAGGCCTGGGGGTCTTTATTGGTACAAGTCTCCGTACATGTGACCCATGTATTACTATGGGCCCGTAGGAAATGTCTGACTCCGTGGAGGCGCAGGCGGCGCACTCCTATCATCCATGTGGTGCCATATTACTCAGTACATGCACACAGTACAGTCGCACCTGTTGTAATGGAGGAGCGAGCGCACTGTGAATGTGGAGCCCGCAGGGCCTGGAGACGGCGTTCCCAGCGGACACGTTCCTGTCCAGAGAGCAGCATCCGCGCTTGTCACGTATCGATCGGCGTTTACAAGAGCAGACATATGTCCCGGCCGCGTTAATGTGGACACCAATCTGCCTGCTCTTTACATCATCTTTAATTTGGTGGCCAGTGGGGAGGATTTAAAGATTTTTACATTTCTCCATTTTTTTATGGGGGGGGGGGGGGCTAACAGTATGTCTTCCTGACCCTCACCCCCCTTCTCATCCTGCATTAAAGCTTGCGATCAATGTCATAGCTCTCGTCCAGCTGGTTCATAAGATTTATAGACTGGTCATCCCCCCAGACACCGAGCCTAAATGTCGCCCCTTCCCCTCCCCCCGCTCTCCTGCGGACAGTGTATTATTTTATCGCTTATCGTTAAGTAATACTTATGATTATTTTTTTTTCTGCTTTTGTCTCTTTTTCCCTCTTTTCTTCCACAGTTGGTAACCAGCTCGGGGCCCTCGTACATCAAAGGTAAGCCGTGGGCTCCGTTTTATTATTTATTGATCGGAATCTAATTGTGTATTGATCCGCCATCTGTACTCCACTATGAGAGCGGCAAGTAGATGGAGACACCGGGAGGGAGGCTGGGGGGAGTAGTTCATACAGATAATGTGGAGCATTTGGAGAAATATGGGGGGGGGGGGTCGATGAAGTTTTTGATTTACGATGATATTCTGACCAGGGTCCTGCAGGCCGAGGGCCGAGCTCCATGACGTCAGAGACTTTTTGCAGGAAAGGAAATTTTTGAGTGTTGTAAAAAAAGCAGAAGTGATGGGGTAGACATGAGTGAAGGTGGGTAGCGAACCGAGGGTTTATACATGGGGGGGCCTTGTCAGCCCAATGAATATTCAAGCCAAAGGTGGAAAAGGTGTATGGGTACCCTTAAAAAGAAGGTGTCACTGATAGAAAAACACCCCTACAATCACAGTGGTACAGTCTGTACCATCGGTATCAGGCACCTACCATGAGGACTGGTTGGAAAACATGGCCGACCAAGCGTCTGGCGGTTTCTGAGGTCTGTTTTTATAAAATAAGTAGCACCAGAACAGTACTCGCCCTTTAGAGGTTTCCAGACTTATTAGTTGATGACCTATCCTTACCTGATCCGTAATAGACAGGGGGCGCTGTGCACAGGTGAGGAGAAGGCAGAGCCCTCCACATGCACCGCCGCAGTCCCAGGGGCTATCTCAGCATTTCACATAATGGATGTTGGGGTGGTCGTGTACCCCCTGAGTATCCCAACTACACCCTTGAATTTTGCACTGGATGGGCCCAGTTTCTGCTTCTGATGTTCTTTCTTTTTCCAGGACTGTGATGACAGAAGAATTTAAAGTGCCTGACAAGATGGTGGGATTCAGTAAGTCCTCGCGCGGAGCAATAGTCCTGCTATGTGGGAAGATGTAGAGAGTTTTGCCCATGAACGCAGCTTATACAGCACCATCAGTGGGGTCTGCCGGAGATGACGTCCAGCTCTGGTCTTCTCCCATAGAAATGACCATGACTTGTACCTGTCACTCCTTTCAGACAGGGTGTCTGGTGATTGGTGGGGGTCCTACCAGTCAGAGCCCCAATGACCTACAACTTGCCCACTATATTGTTTATCACCCATCTTTCCCAGACAGCAGAGCTTACAATCACCTTGGACTTTGTTCACACCTGAGTCAAAGGTTCTACTAAAATAGTGTGGCCTACTGCCCTGTAAAATGGCCGGCTCTCTGGACCCCATTATTTCACTTCTGTTATTTGTGGTGGAAAGCGGCCCTAACTGTGCAGAGCATCGTGTGAACAGAGTCCAAATCAAGTGTCTGTTAATGGCAGGTGGATTTAATGGGATTGTGGTGGTCGCTGCTGATCACGTGATCCATTTGTTCTGTCCTAGTTATCGGACGGGGAGGGGAACAGATTTCAAGAATCCAGACAGAATCCGGATGTAAGATTCAGATTGCTCCAGGTAAGTGGAAATTTCAGACCTTTTCGGGCTTCGTTCACACCATTGCTTGCTCCTCCTGTTGCAGAGACACCTTGAAATCAATGCAAGAGATCTGCCATGGAGGGTGTTTAGCTGCATAGTGTGGATTGCACCTTAGAAGCTACGTCTCCCAGAGTGCAGTGCACCATTATGTGGCTGACAATGACTGTATGTCTGTATATGACGCAGTGTCTTACATTGTGTGTTTCAGATAGTGGTGGAATGCCCGAGAGACCCTGCGTCCTTACCGGAGCACCGGAGAGCATTGAGTAAGCCCCCACAGCCTGCAGTACAAGTAGACATTTCCCTTTGTCACGCTGCCGCCTTGCTAAGTATAATCCAGCTCAAATCTCGATTTCCCCCTCCCTCTCCTCGTTCCCTACAATCTCTCTTCTACAATTGCCGTACTTTTTTCTTTTTTTTTCCGCTTGGCGAGTGAACACAAAGTGGGTAAAGGTATCACAGCAGGCGGAGGTGTCACTGCGGGCAGGTTTTTTCTTCTTGGGCCCCATCACGAGCTCAGGACTTAGCCCTGGCAGTGGCCGCCGGTCCTCCCAGCGGTTCCCAGACTCAGTACAGATAGCTGGTTTCACTGCACCCCAGCAAGTCTGCGGCGTTTTCAGGGCGTTTCAGTAGCCCCCCTCATTCATGCCAGGCTGCTGTGACTGCTGAACTGGAATAAGTGTTATTGGCAACTGCATATTACACAGCAAGATATGGAGGTTCTGCTTTGTTTTGAGTTTTTTTCCTTGAAGATATTCCCATTACTGTGCAGCTTTCTCTGTGCAATGAAATCATCGGGGCAGCAGCCGCTCTTTAACCCCTTCCCGCCTGGCTGGCTGCTCACCAGTGAGCTACAATATGGCAATCTGGGGACATTTTTTCGAGAACTGTTCCTTTAAGACTCATCCTTGGGGTTTTGTAGCTGCTGTCTTCAGGTAATGGTGTCACCTTCTGAAACTGCCTCACAATTGCAAAGTTTATACAAGTGAATTTTGGCGGAGAGGTCACAGAGGGTGTAATTTCACTACCCCACGTCCTTCAGGAATACTATTTTACACCGGGGGGGGAAGAGTACAACACCCACCTTGTGTGTGTGTTAGGACCGCATGGAGATCTTGACAGCACACCCATCACGTGTCCAAAGATCGTGGTATAATAAGTGAAATGGGCTGCGTTGCTATGACTGTAAAACTGCAATTGCAAGAAATTCAGCAAGGTCGGACTCGTCATGACTGTAGGGCCGCAGTGACCTGCAAGTCGCAGCGCAACCCATTCACTGTAGCATAGTGGAAGTGTCATCTTTGGTTGTGCCTTGGGTGTCCCCACCCAGTTCTCCAGGTCGCCCTAGCCTTATACTGATTGTTGAGCCCCCCTAGTTGTTTTGGCACTTATGACTGACCTTGTGTCCTTACAGGCAGGCAAAGCGGCTCCTGAGTCAGATAGTGGAACGCTGCCGGAACGGTCCTGGTTTCCACAATGACATGGATGGAAACAGCACCGTCCAGGAAATCCTCATCCCAGCTTCCAAAGTTGGCTTGGTCATCGGCAAAGGAGGCGAGACCATCAAACAGCTTCAGGTGAGAGTTGCCAGCAGTGCCAGGGTTAATCTGCTATTCACTCAGGCCTAGCACCACCATCCTCATCATCCTCCTCACTCCCCTGGGACTACCATTTTTATTTTTTTTTTCCATCTACACCATTTTGCTAATAGTTTTGCGCTGCAGCAGGTATAAGTGTGTAATTACGCTCAGTGTGGTGCGGCCTTTGTCGGATGTTCATTTGCCGGAGTGCCGTCTGCCGCTAATTGCCACTTAATTCCTCTGAAACTCCAGAACCGTAAAATAATAAATAAAAATAATTTCATTTTTTTAATTCTTAAATTCTATTTTGGTTTTTCTTCTGTTTTTAATTTAAAAAAAAAAAAAATGTAAAAAAAATTTAGAAAAAAATGGAGGTGTTTTACTGGTAGATGTAAGTCGGGGCGAGCTCTGAGTGATGTTAATCACCGGTTGCAGTTACGTAATGAGCGATCTGGATCACGAGTCTCGCTAGTCATGTACCCAGGTGACAGGTACGGCAAATGTCACTGCCTGAAGAGTATTGTGTAGTGAGGAGGGGACGGATGATTGAGCGCACGATTGATACCATGTCAACCAAAATGTGGAGGAGGATCAGAGTGCAGGCATGAAAGCGGCGACTTAGAGCGTCCGATAATCACGCCAACGATCAGTCCTGGCCTAGGATGTCTTTGGTATTGTTGCAGTAAATCCCAGTCTAAGGTTGTGTCCACACAGGACCTATACCCTGCAGGCGCTGCAGCAGAATTGTGCACAGTCAGCAATGTGGATGAGATTTAACAAATTGATCTGTGGATCAAATGTATAATATTCAGCAAGTACGCTATGAAATCTGTCTAAAAGCTACACAATTTGGAGACATTTCCTCTGTGGAAATCCGTATTTTATACATAGCGGGCGGTCGTATCTGAATAGTGAGAAGGCCTTAGAAATCTTCTAGGAGACCCCCATTGATCGCAGCATTCTGCTTTATGGTGTCTGGTATTGTAAGTGGATGGGGCTCGTGTGCAATACCAGACACCAACCCATGGCCAGCAGTCCTCTGGCTATGTGACCAGCTGGGTGACCTCCTCTATGGACACTTATGGCAGTCATTGCCGCTCAGCTGCCGTAGCCCATGTGCCATCTATATGATCCAGTAATGGGAGCCAAGGAAATAAAATGTAATTTTCTCCTGCGTTTGCAAAACTAACCTCTGATCTGTTTCCGCAGGAGAGAACCGGCGTAAAAATGATCATGATTCAAGACGGCCCATTACCAACCGGCGCTGACAAACCCCTTCGGATCACGGGAGACCCTTACAAAGTGCAGGTACAGCAGTAAAAGGTCTATTGACCGCTGTGGAAGGAGCAAATTATCATCCCCCTCTGAGGAGAAAAACCACTTTGTTGAGGTTTCGGGGTAGAGAGGACTCTAAATGGAGGAGGCAGAAAATGCTTCTAGGCAGGCATGGACTCCATCCTCACCATGACTATAAAGTTGTCAGCGGTGCAAGGAGTCATGGCCGCCGCCGCTGTACACACTGGACGCTTCTCTGGTGCGGGGGAAGAGCCATAAAGAGTTAAAGCGCCTGCCTGGTACCCAGCACCACTGTGTTACCTTGCATCGGTCCACCCTGCTCCGTTCTGTACCAGGCATTTATGTGTTATTTTAACAGCGATAGCGACGCAGTCTTTTAGGAGGCAGAATATTAAAGGGCCATGCACGCATTTCATTTCACCCCTTTTTATTTTCTTTGTGACCTCACATCCCTTCCATGGCTAAAAATATATAATAGTTTGTTTGCGCACAAAGTACAAGGTGGGGGAGGGGAGGTCAGCGCCCGTTAGGAAAAATAAACAGTAAATTCGCAGAAGCCGCGTCTGCTGACAGTCTTGTCGTGGAACGCAAAGCACCACACACCAGCTAAACTGTAAAAGTCACACTCATGGGGGGCTGTACAGAGACTATAATCACTGGGCCACCATGACACTCCTTATGTGCAGGTCCCATCAGCTTAAAAGGGTAGAAGGGGACAAATGAAACTCACTGGGAGCCGAGTAAAATAAAATGATACTCCCCAGGAAGAATATTCCCTGTTCCTTCTGGTCCATGGACTGCCAGGGCTAGAAGTGCAGATGGTCAGGTGACCCTTGTGGCCAATCACTGCACTGGGTAATGACGTATCGGCGGTGATGTCACTATTGCCAACCATGTGACCAGTAATTGGCTGCAGGGGTCACCTCTGCACTTCTGGCCCTGGCGGTCCATAGACTGAATGGAACGGGGGATGCACCATCTGAACTGACAATCGGGGGAGAGTTGAGTATCCTTTCATTATTATTTATTTATTTTTTACCCCATCTGCACCTTCCTGGGAGTTTTTCATTTGTCCTGTACACCTGAACTGCGATTTCCCCCACACTATACACTTCTACCTTGTCCACAGGATAAGTATCTGGTTACTGGTGGTCTGCACAGACTGCCGCTCCATTAGTATAGGATACTGGAGGGCCTGTTTTCTGATGGATGGGGGGCCCATCTGTAGAAAACCCCTTTTAAGGAGGCTTGGTCCACTCTTGTTCCGTATGGCAAATGGCTGTATTCCTATAACTGATCTCTTCTAAATCATTTTACTGTTCCGCCTAGAAAAATATGAACAGATTGACAGCTGGGTTTTACCATTGCATTTGTCAAAGGGGTGTAATCCTACAGTCTTCCACTAGTAGCAGTACACTGTCACACTAGAAGGGCACACCCCTACGGCAGGGGAATGGTAACACCCGATTGTCGTATCTAGTAGGGATAACAGGAAGGACACAACACAGCGGTGTCAGAGAAGATGCTCCAGATTTGGGGAATATAATGATTTACTATAAGACGTGTCCGGAGCGGAGACCTCTCCTGTGTGAGGAGATGTAGCCTGCGTACAGCAGCCCATAGCTCAGCTTCCTGGGTGGGCTTAGAAACATTGGGGGGGGTCTAAGTATTGCAGCTGTATTGTTGGTGGCTCAAACATAGGATTTACTGGGACTGTAACAGTCATGCCCCAACTTTACCAAGGTCAGGATCATTGTATGTTATGGCTGAAGAGTGGATACTAAGAAGCGAAGTGTGAATGGAGTCTTAGAAACATCGGTGAATCTTCACTTTATTCTTATTCTTTTACAGCAAGCAAGAGATTTGGTCCTAGAAATCATCAGAGAAAAAGATGCGGCCGACTTCAGAGGTGTTCGCAGTGACTTGAGCTCCCGGATGGGGGGCAGTATAGAGGTACGCACCACCATATCTATAGTCATGTGCTCCTATATGTTTATCAGTACACTGGTCCCTAGTGTGCTACTTAATGTATAATGGACTGTCCCAGCTGATGGGACACTACAACCCCCAGCATGCTGGCATATCTTTGGCGTTGTGGTTATGCAGCAGGCCGGTGTAGTGAATCTTTGAGCAGCTGATGTCATTTTCCTCATTCATGTCCTTTCTTTCTCTCCATCCTTTCCAGGTCTCTGTACCACGGTTTGCCGTAGGAATTGTAATCGGTAGAAACGGCGAGATGATCAAAAAGATCCAGAATGACGCCGGCGTAAGAATTCAATTCAAGCCAGGTTTGTGTGATAGTTCTGGCGTTATTTCGCCTGCCGTTTCTTCCAGCTTGTCTGGTCATAAAAGGGGTTAAATATGTTTGAGCTGCCATGTAGTTCCCTGGCTGTGGGTTCTTGCAGGTCTTCACGTTACAGGCTTGTGTTTGCTTCTGTTGATTTTGGGTTCGCTGCCGGTATGAAGCATCGCTGCACGACTGCTGGGGGCTAAATGGTTTGCTTTGGTTGTGTATCCCTCCTGCAGATGACGGAATCAGCCCTGAGCGAGTGGCGCAAGTAATGGGCCTCCCTGACCGGTGTCAGCACGCGGCACACATCATCAACGAACTGATCCTGACTGCACAGGTGAGGTGGCAGACATTGCACGTGGCTGCAGGGGGAGTACATGAGCGGGTTGTCCGATGTAAAGCCTCCTGGTAGAAGAGGAGCTGCTTAGAAGTCAAAAATGGATGGGAACATTGGTTTTTATGTTTCTCAAGACTCTGCAACCTATTCATGGCCTATAGTGTTAAGTGGAAGCTTCAAGACATGAATGCGGAGCCCTTCCTTAAAGGGTCTGGTGTTGCAGGGGTTATCCAGGGAGTGTTAAAACACTTACTAGCTCTGCGGTTCTGTTTGGGTCAAATCTTGGGGCTTCCTAGCTGCTTCTGGGTCACATGATCTGGACCAGCATCTGTCCCCTGAGTCTCTACACCTAGTTGTGTACTATCGGGGCTGACTTTACTATTATATTCTAGTCTGCCGGCCCCCATACAACCGGTAACAGGAGGTGGAGTGACACGGGGATCAAGTGCTGGTTCTGATCATATGACTCAAGGTTGGAACCAGTCTGGTAAGCCAAGATTCATCCCAAGTGTGGAAACTCTCCCTGAGTAACCCCTATGGAGGGCTAGGGATTTAAAGAAGATGGCCACAGGACAGGGTATGCCATAAAATGAAAACATTCACTTAGTCAGGCCCTTGGAGCAGCAGAGCAGTCAACGGGTAGGTATAGGATTTATGATGATCTTTGTGCCTAGAGGACAAGTGACAGCATGAGACGCCAGCCTTCATCTTAATTTCCGCTAATAGGTTATTATTCCTCATGTCCCTACAGGAACGGGACGGCTTTGGGAGCCTCGCCATGACACGAGGAAAAGGGCGTACTCGAAGCGATTGGAATTATTGTACAGGAGGAATGCAGGAGATCACCTATACGGTGCCAGCAGACAAATGTGGGCTTGTCATAGGCAAAGGTACCCGCTAAATGTTGTGTGTTCCCCCTCCATACCAGCAGGTGTTAGGGTTAGGCTGTTGGCATATGGAATAGGTCACTGCAGAACTAGGTGAGCTCTGTAAAGGTTGTCACCCAGCTTTCCTAGATACAGCACAACAATTTCCTTTGGATAATTTCTTGTGTTTTTTGGTGTTTTCCACCACATTGTGGTTTCCCTGGTTCTGACTGTTGCGTTTTTGGCGTTGGCACTGTTGTGTTTAGCGCACAGCTCCGGCGTTTAGTCGGCTCCCAGCGTCCATAAATCTCTCTCTCGCTTTCTTTGCCTGGTGAAGCGTGGCGGTGTAATTAGATTATAATCACATAACGATTAGCAGCCGGGCACTTAAGTATATTTAGAACCAATTTGCTTACCCAGCCTGCCCTCTCCCCCTGCTGTAAAATATCGCTCCCTTCTCGGGTTCAGTAAAGCTGCGCACGGTTAATGTGTTGTACAGATTGTTCATATAGCGCTCATTTATACCACGGCGGGGCGCTTTAATGGACTAGAACAGCACTGCCTTTTTTTTTCTCTTTTTGCCCTGCACGTATGGGGCGATGGTTGGCATTGTGCCAGCCATTCACAGCCTAATTTTGGGATTATGTGCCGGGGCTTACTTTGGGATATGGCGACTTAACCTCTGATGT
This sequence comes from Leptodactylus fallax, assembly GCA_947044405.1. NCBI lineage: Eukaryota > Metazoa > Chordata > Amphibia > Anura > Leptodactylidae > Leptodactylus > Leptodactylus fallax. Next base: position 209,153 of record CAMRHE010001015.1, read on the forward strand.
GCTGAATCATGCCAGGTAACAACTCACCGGTATGGTAGAAGCCTTAAAGTAAATGTTCATCCTATGGAATTGCAAATTAGCACTAAGGCCCCACGTTGTGGAAACACAGCTTTTTTTGTAGCAGATTTTGATGCAGTTTATTGAACCAGAGCCAGGAGTGGATTGATCAGAGGGGAGAAGTATAAGAAGCCTCTTAGATATCTCCCATTCCTTTTATAGCCATTCTTGTCTTTGGCAAAAAAAAAAAAAAAACGCAGCAAAATCTGCAACAAAAAAGAGCATGGGGCCTCAATCTAAAGGGGTTTTCTGGCCCCAAATGCATATTTCATACTGATAACCTATCCGCAGGGTCAAGTGATAAGATCTGCGGTGCAGTACCCTGACAATACTGCTATACAGTGGATGGGGCTGCTATTACTTGGATAGGACCTGATTCTGCTCCGCGCCCACGGCTAGAGATTGCTTCACCCAGAGGGAACTGGGTCAGCGCATCTGTGCCGGTGGATAAGGTCATTAGTATGAAAAATGCGCCTGGAGCTGGAAAACCCCTTTGAGGCATTACCTATCACATTGTTACCAGGAGAGAAGGTGAGCTGGTAAAAGCCCCACAGGGCTTGGTGGGCCCATTTTCAGCGGTCTGTGCTATGTAGTAGCTGCTGCCGCTAAGTGTTGTCATAGTGATGTCCTCTCAGCTCTATCCTTGGTTTGCACATTATCCAGGTCTGCGGTAGTGGAGTCTGTTCAGTGACGCCCCTTGCCTTGCACTGTGTGTGGTGCGGACTTGCCGTTTAGATGCGTTTTCCTGGTTTACATGGGAAGTTTTTAGCAGTGTCGGTATGTTTGGGGCGGAAGCTGAGTGGGTCAGCCCTCTTCCCATCCCCCCTCCCCTTCTCCTGGACCCATTCACATTTCCATGATAAACAGTGTGTCAGTGCAGTCAGGGGCTCGGCCCCGGCCCTGTCCACTCTGCCTTTTAACCGCCTTGATTAATTGCTTTACAATTTGCCACCCGCTGAGGGCCCCTGAATCCCCCCACCGCCTCCTACCATCACTGCCCTGTACATAGAAAAGAAGGGGAGGGAGCGTGGAATTGGAATTCTCCCAGACTAACAGGGAACAAATTGGGATACAGCCCCACGGACTACCATGGGATCGGAAAACTCTGCACACCCTGCAACCAATAAGGCTACGATTATCCTGCTCCATCCCATATGCAAGCACCCCAGACTCTGTATGCATTATTGGGCGGGTAGGGGGGTTTCACTGCAGTGCTGATGGTTTGTTACTCTGCATCATTGCAGTCAATCTTAAGCTTGTCTAGACTAGATGCACTTGTAACAAACCCTCAGCTGTGAGAAGTGTTAGGTAAGGATTGGTTTGGAGATTTTGGATGTCAACAAGAAAGCAAGCAGAGGTCTTGACAATGGTTAGGGAATCATTGTCTATTGGCAAGTTGTGGAGCTGTTCAGTCATATAAAACACTTGAGGACGTCTTATAAGGGTTTTGCACTCCTTGGATGGAGCATAGATATTACCTGCACTTCCTACATGGCAGCGGGTGGCTGTGCAGATCCATTCAGTGCCGGTTAATAATACCGTGGCCGCTGCAGTCACTGTTGCTAAGTGATTGGGAATATAAAGTGAGCTGCGTTATATATAGAAGGAGCTGGAAGCATCCCGAGCATCCATACAGAAGAACCCGGAGCCCTCCGAGCTCGTATGTAGTATCTTCTAGGTTTCACGTCATTGCGCCATTTTCTTGTGTGATTAAACTTCCCTTCAGGTCAGGGTATATAGAACTGGGAGTAGGGGGCAGTGATGTGGGGGACCCCAGCTGTTTGGGGGATATGTGCTGTGTGTGTAGATAGAATAGTGGCCACTATAGATAACTGATGGTGAGACCTTCAGCCAGTGATACAGGAGTAGGTTTAACCCTTCGCAGCCTGCAGGATGCTCCTCTCCTCTCCTCGCTGTGTTCTGTCCCCTTTATGTACTGTGTGTGACAGTCATGAATACAAGACCAGGGTGTAGTGGAGGGAGGCGTGCCAGTAATGAATAGCTAAGTAATGAGGGTTCACCTACGGTGCGCCCCCTGCTGCTCCTCTCTGCTGAGTGTTGTCTCTTTCATCTGAGGAGTTGATACAGAGGATACGCTCTAATCCATTATCCATACCCTGTTGACATGTTTGCAGACGCCTCGCTTCCATATGCTCAGCCCTCACAATCTGTTGTGTACATGAGTGCTCCACGTCTGGGGGCGGCGGCGACGCACAACAATATGCTCTTATTAGATGTCATTACCGGCATAATTAGTCTATGACTAGTAATCTGTGGATAATGAGTTAATGCCTTTACCCTTGTAGTCTCTGCAGCCTCTGCCTCTATGGGGCAGATTTGGGGGAATGAAACTTTTTTTTTTTGTTGCTAGTAAATTTTTAAGTATCATTTATGGTTTTGTTTTTTTGCAGGAGGTGAAAATATTAAAAGCATAAACCAGCAATCCGGAGCCCACGTGGAGCTTCAGAGAAATCCTCCTCCCAACACGGACCCTGGTGTTCGGATATTCACCATCCGGGGACTCCCGCAGCAGATCGAGCTGGCCCGGCATCTCATTGATGAGAAAGTTGGGGTAAGGTTATACGGAGGACGCTGCACTAAGGGAAGTGACTGTGATCTGCTGGCCTCTATAGTCACTGCATGTCCTACTGAAAACGTAAGGCGGCTACTAGTATATGCAGTGCAGTGTGTCTTACGTCTGTTTCTGGGAAAGCTGGGTGACAGCTGCTATTACTACTTTCCTGAACAGTGATCAGTAATCCTCCTTCCTATATCCCTTGTTACTTTGCTATCCAGTTTTAGAGAAGCTGGGTGATGGCTCTCTGGCAGCCATATTGTGTGTCTTATTCCTGCTTCTTACATGGCTGCTTACTAACCCCTCATCTGACTCATTTTACCCTTCCCTCTTCCAGGGATCTGCCATTGGAGCTCCGAGCAGCTTTGGTCAGAGTCCTTTCAACCAGGCACATGCGACACCTCATCAAAAGTAAGTGCTTTGTTCTGATAGTCTGGTCCGTGGTGCTGACACTATAACTAGATGCCACCTGTAAGGTCCACAGTTACCCATGGCCTAGACTTTACATATCACTAACTGCATTAAAAGCAATTCCTTAATGTGTGCACCATCCATCACCGTCAGGATGTTTTGCCACAGCTCAATATGCAGAATGCAGGCTATTATCCAGCAGTGTTTCCCTGTACAGGGGGTAGTTGTAAGAAGTAGTAGGACATTGCCTCACACCTAGCAATTCCCTATATTAGCACATAGGGAATTGCTATTTATGCACACCCCCTGTGTGGGCCGTGTCGCCCGCTCTCTGCATTTGATACGCCTCTATTCCATTCCTGCGACAGGTCCACATCAGCGTCCTAGCCGACCCAGCGGTATTAGTCAGGCTCAGCAGCCCTATCACCTGGGAATCAGCATATTCTGGACTCCATCACATCATGTAGTCATCGATAGATGATCCTTTTCACATTATATACTTATAAGTGCCTGATGAAGGGTGAATACACCCGAAACGTTGCACTAATAAAGGAACATTTTCGAAGCATATCTTCTACTGGAGTGCGGTTCTCTCTCTCCTTGGTGTCTACAATTGTCCAGTAGACAGGTGGCCATCCCTACACAGAACAAGCACCCGAAAATCTTTCTACTACCTGCCTTTTCTATGCTGCCTTTACATATTTAATTGAAAAGCCCCCTCTCTGCCGTGCCATTGATTGTATTTTCTTTGCAGTGGTCCTCAGGCGTTTGTAACACAGGGTTGGGGAAACACTTACCAAGCCTGGCAGCAGCCTGGCCAGCAACTTCCAGGTGGGTACAAGCTCTGCTCATTTGCTTTAGTTTCCCTCACTTGGGGGGAATGGGGTGTAACTATTGCTCTTGCACTTGATGTGACAGATGCCATCCCATGCTGGTACTTGTAGGTGTTTCAGAGCCGCATTGTTGCATTTCTGGATTATTTCTCCTTGTCGGAGAGGATTTGTGTGTGATAATGGCTGTGACTATCCTAGACTAATACATTAATGGTCATACGTCCCTGCACTATTATCTGCTCTCTATTCATAGTTACCTAGGTGAACTGATCATGTATACCAGTGACTACCCCCCCCCCCCTCCATACTCCTACTCAATGGCTCTCGCTCTGGTGGAGGAGTCACGTTAGGTATGGCTGCCTTACTTGAGTGCAGGTCTTGCTCCTTGGACGTATTCTAATTTCTGCCATGTCTGATGAAAAGCACAATAAAAGCAAGACTATAATTGATGTATAGGAGCGGGCTCACTTCACCCCCTGCAGAGCTCGCATGCTAATGTCTGCACAATATAGGAGGAAACGTCCGCCCATAGTACAGCATTACAATTGGGACATCCGTGCATTACAGGGACAACACGTAGATTTTATTGTGAGCTGTGTAATGCCTTGTTTCTCCTCTGGTGGCGCTGCAGGGAAGTCAAACACTTTCTGCTGGGTTCCCCCATAGTCCTTGAGTCTCAAGGCACCTCATTGTTGGGGGGGGTGTTAAAGGTTTGTACAAATAGTCAGCATTAAATATGTCCTTGCCTTTACCCTGACGGTCCGCTCGCCAGTACTGAGGCAGCCATTTTCTTTGTAACGACAGAATCATTGAGGTGTGAAGCAGGACTAATGTTTAGTAAACCAATAGCTGAGGTAGTTATCAAACCTACAAGATGGCTGTTTCCAGCGCCCGTGTGCCTCAGAACACTTAAACATTGTGGTATGAGTTATTGATCCAGCCCGAGGCGTCCCGCAGAGAGGGATATAAGAAGCAAGCTGGGAGATGTGCTCGATTTGGCTGGTGTAATCCTTTCCCACTACATTATTTGAAAACGAGTCCCATTGCCGCGGCTTTTGTTCCACTGATCGTATTGTATGTAAGCAGCGAGCGTCTGTAACTATTCATCTCCCAACTGGTGAACAAATTGAGCGAGCAAGACCCCCCCTCCCCCCCTCCCGTCCTAAGCAGTGATCTAAACATTGAGAGTTTTATTGCCGCTTACAGACCCTTCAGCACATACATAAAGCACCCAATGAGGTCTCACATGCCGGCCTGCAGTCCATTAATTGGCGTGTCCCTCAATCACTTCCCAAAGAAAGGCCATTGATTGAGCCCCCTATTGTGACCATTGGCAGGTGGGCACTTCATGTGACCCTGTGACATTGATGAAGGGACATCGGCCTGACTTGTGCTAACGGTCAGTCCCGCAGCTCTGACCATCTCCTGCTGAATCGCAGCTGCTTTTTCCATATTTCTCTGCTTTTTATTGTATTTTTCTTTGCCTGGACTGACCAAAGAGTTTGTGACTTGCTAGTGGTGCAATCCCACAGATCCTCTGAATTTATGAGAGGGGAAAGCTGATACTGCGGACCTATGCGAGAGTTAATCCGTCTGGGGGGGGGGCGACTAACCTGCTTATATGTATGAGAGGAGATTGTAATCCATAGTGTAGGTCATCAGTATGTGATCAGGGTCAGACACCCCAGTCCTGCACAGATCAGCTGTTGCCGCAGCCTACAGGTGCCGGACACCGCTAGTGCACAGGGAGCGTGTGCAGTAAGTAATACGAGCAGTGCTGCAGTTCCCCAGGACCACCACTATGCAGGGGACGGGGCTGCTGTGCCGCTCCTATTATTGGAGTAGCAGCCTGTGTGCACTCTTCACTAGCAGCATCCGGTACCCAGAGACTCCTCCAAATGCTGATCTGTGCGGGGTCTGGGTGTTGTATAATACTGTAGGTAGCTGATCAGTGTGAAAAAATGATTTGTGGCCAGAAACCCTTTTAAGGCCCTATCCTTGTGATCAGTGGTGGCCCCGCAGCCAGGACCCCACCGATCAGCTGGTTGAAGAGGCTACAGTGTGGGATCCTTCATTGAATACCAAGCGCAGGCGCTCAGCTTGTAATTGCAGCTCAGCCCCATTCACTAGAATGGGGCTGAGCTGCTGCTAGACCACATGATATCAGCAGAGGGAAGAGGCTGCAGTCCTGGACCCCAGTAATCACACAGTGGTGCCCTGTGCTAAGGCTAGGCCATCGGTGTAGAAGTCCTGGACGATGCCCATGTTTCTCTGTATAGGGTGTGCGGTTGCCAGGTACACATATACATATATCACGAGCCTCACTTTGGCATCATGTATGGTGACCCTTTGCAATGCTGGAGATTTTTAGTGATGTTATTATGAAAAACTTGTAAAAAAAAAAACTAGGAGAGAATTTATAAAAAGAATTGCAGCTGTTTTTGGGTAGAGCTTTGTGAATCTTTATGGCAGATTTTACCACTGAACGTGCCATGGATGCCGGCCGGCGGCAGAAGGATTTCCTGCTCCCATGCACGTCAGTGGGCAAGTCGGACTGACTGACTTCTTACTGTCCTAAACGGTCGCCCACCATGAGCCGTGATAGAGATGTAGCGCTGTCAGAGCAGTAGCGCTGTATCGGCCGCCGCTCTCCCTGGTTAAGGTCCTTGTCTGTGACGACATTTAATTAGCTAATTCCTGATATTGATCACGTACGTGTAGGGCCCGCTCACTGACTTGGGCTTCACCTCGGCAGCCGCCTGTTTCCATGGTCACTGAGGCCGCGTTTGAGTTCTCTGGAGCTGATTTATTCTGTGAGATTATGTAAATTGGGTGAAATAACTGAGTGTCAAATGCTCCAACATCATAATGTGGCATCCAAAGGTTCCTGTAGGTATCATATCCATATAGGAAAGACGTCTGTGTATCCCCTCCCCTGTATGTGTGATTATACCGTATACTCCTTACCGTATGTGTGATTATACCGTATACTCCTTACCGTATGTGTGATTATACCGTATACTCCTCCCTGTATGTGTGATTATGCCGTATACTCCTCCCTGTATGTGTGATTATACCGTATACTCCTCCCTGTATGTGTGATTATGCCGTATACTCCTCCCTGTATGTGTGATTATACCGTATACTCCTCCCTGTATGTGTGATTATGCCGTATACTCCTCCCTGTATGTGTGATTATACCGTATACTCCTCCCTGTATGTGTGATTATGCCGTATACTCCTCCCTGTATGTGTGATTATACCGTATACTCCTCCCTGTATGTGTGATTATGCCGTATACTCCTCCCTGTATGTGTGATTATGCCGTATACTCACTGTGTGTGATTATGCTGTATACTCACTGTATGTGTGATTATACCGTATACTCCTCCCTGTATGTGTGATTATGCCGTATACTGCTCACTGTATGTGTGATTATACCGTATACTCCTCCCTGTATGTGTGATTATGCTGTATACTCCTCCCTGTATGTGGGATTATACCGTATACTCCTCCCTGTATGTGTGATTATGCCGTATACTGCTCACTGTATGTGGGATTATGCCGTATACTCCTCCCTGTATGTGTGATTATGCCGTATACTCACTGTGTGTGATTATGCTGTATACTCACTGTGTGTGATTATGCCGTATACTCACTGTATGTGTGATTATACCGTATACTCCTCGCTGTATGTGTGATTATGCCGTATACTCCTCCCTGTATGTGTGATTATGCCGTATACTCCTCCCTGTATGTGTGATTATGCCGTATACTCCTCCCTGTATGTGGGATTATGCCGTATACTCACTGTATGTGGGATTATGCCGTATACTCCTCCCTGTATGTGGGATTATGCCGTATACTCACTGTATGTGGGATTATGCCGTATACTCCTCCCTGTATGTGGGATTATGCCGTATACTCCTCCCTGTATGTGGGATTATGCCGTATACTCCTCCCTGTATGTGTGATTATGCCGTATACTCCTCCCTGTATGTGGGATTATGCCGTATACTCCTCACTATATTTTGCCCCATCTTCTTATCCCTTATTCTGTTTGGTCCGCAGGTCAGCAGAGCCAGCAGCAGAACGCGCAGCCAGATTACAGCAAGGCATGGGAGGAGTACTACAAGAAGCAGAGTGAGTTCTGTACATGATGTCATCGCTCTGTTTCTCGGGTAATGCTGTGCAGAGCGCGCCCCTCCTCTGTGCAGGGTTACCTCTGAGAATTCCCATATATTTGCTCTTGCTCCAGTCTAATGTTCTTATATCCTTATCTGACAAGTATTGTGCAGATCTTTTAGTATTTTATTTATTTTTTTTTATATTGCAGATCAAGCGGCCAGCGCTTCGTCTCAGCCAAGCTCCCAGCCTGACTATACCATGGCGTGGGCAGAGTATTATAGACAGCAAGCTGCTTACTATGGACAGTCATTGGGACAGACGCAAACCCACAGCCAGGTAAGTGACTCCAGAGGCCCCACCGTACCTCCGGGCTGCAGACTTGCTATGGGATTGACATGTTTTCATCAGAAATGTATTTGCTAATTTTTTTGGGGAAAAAAATTGTATTATACATTTTTTTTTTTTTTTTTTTTTTTTTTTTTTTTTTGGCATCATTTAATGTGAATTTTATTGCCTAGTAGTAATTTAGTAGTAAGAGTTCCTTACTACGGATTATAGTTGTTTTTGGTTGCAAATCTCAATGAAAATTGAATAAAAAAATATATATATATATTATAGTTTTGGATGTTTCTTAAAATGCTTCAAAGTACAGAAAATGTTTTGGATGATCTTGTCTAAATTTTTCTTCTTGGCAAAAAAAAAAAAAATAGTTTCAGTTAAAAATGAGCAAATTATCAAGAACCGTTTGGAGCAAATTTTCTGTAGTTTTGTATTTTTTTTTCCCTTGTTTTTGTATTTCTGACGTGATCTCCCCGTGTCTCCCTCTTGTCTTCCAGGAGCAGTAGAACAATAATCCTGGCAGTTTTCATTTCCTTTTTGTTTTCCCCATTGGAATCATTGCAGAAGAACCTTCATTTGTAACCGGTTTCTAGATTTGCCTATGTTTTGAAGAAGACTTTTTTTTTTTTTTTCCTTTGTTTGTAAAACACTAGTGATATAGGGTTAAATCTATACTGAACTTTGCTAAGAATCAGGATTCTATAATATACTAAAGATATAAATGTGCTGGGAGTATTTTTATTCGTTTAACTTTTTTTTTTTTTTTTTTTTTCCTTTTTTGTATGCATTTCTTACCCTTGAAAAAAAAGTGTTAAAATGAATTCTTTTTAGAACAGAGCAGATTATATTGAAGAAAAAAAAAAAGAAAATATAAAACACCAAAAAAAAACAAAAAACAACCATTCTGTATATTCCTCCACTGTGTAGCCCCTGCCCCCCTTTTTTGGTGCTGATATTGCAACATATTTGTCTCAACTTTTTTTTTTTTATTTTTATTTTTTGTAGCATTCTGTCTATCAGACAGTGCAGCTTGGAGGTCTTATCACAAAATAAGAGATGAGTTCTTGATATAAAATTCTGTACACAGTTCCTGAATTTTTTAAATGTGTATTTAAATATTCTTAACTGTAAATTCATGAAGTGTTTTACGTCTAATTTTTTCTGGTTATTATGACTGTATTTGATTTTATTGCATATTTTTGTTATTTTTAAGAGAAGTATCGATCTATGTTACTTGGAAATGGGGAAAAAAAAAAAAAGCAAATATTTGAATCTATTTCTTGAGACAAGTATTGTGTGTTTGGGGGTAAAAGGGGAGGGGGGAGCAGGGTCATTTTTGTAGGCTTTGTACAATACCTAGGGTTTTGAAGGGTTAATATAAAATAAAAATTATGATTGTTAACCCCTCCTTCCCCTGTCCTTCCGGATGGAAATGAAACGCGTCGCGGTGCAATGTGTTTGGGGTCCACCTGGCAGGACGGGGGGTTGGGGGGGCATTTTATAAAGCAATGTTTATCACTTCTGAAGATGCCTCTGTATATCCGACTTCCAAGCTATAACAGAAATTTACTTTTTGTGCAGTCAGAATAAATACTATTATTTTTAATATGAAAAATAAGAAAAGTTTCATCTGTAAGAATCTTAAATGCAAACACTGTGGAATCTTTAACAGTACGGAAAAGTTTAAAAAAGAATCGTAATAACTATTTTTTAACTCCAGGGTTTGTTCATGTCGGCTTTTGATTTGTTTGTTTTTTTTTTTTTGTTTTAAATATTTTCTTATGTAATTGTCAAATTTATCCTAGAAAATAAAGACTAGTATTAACCACAGTATGTGCTAAAAATAAAAAAAACTTTTGATTTAATAAAAGGGATCTGATTTTGAATGTTTGTAGTTTTATTTTCTTGTACAGATGACTGTTCTTGGTTTTGTTTTTTTTTGTTTGGAGAAGAGAAAACGGAATTCAAGCTAATTTTGTGTGAATTTAATCCTTGGGAACATTCCGTTTTGTTTTTTTTGTTTTTTTTTGTGTTTGGGTTTGTTTTTTTTTTTTCTTCCTAAAATGTTTAACTATTAAAAAAAAAAAAAATCACAATTGGATGATATTCATTATGTTACAAAGAGATGTCTTATCTGACAATTGCATTTTACACTCTATATAATAAAAACGCCACAAGGCTGCTTGTGGATGAAAACGTTCTGCGGTCTGGTTTCTTCATCTATAACATTCAATTTTTTATTTTTTACTTTGGTGTTTTGTTAAATGTGACCTCATACACACACACACACACACACACACACACACACACACACACACACACACACACCATATATATATATATAATTTATTTTTATTTTATTTTTCTCTGCCCATTATAATTTTTTATTTTCTAAGTTTATTTTATTTTCTATTATTTTTTGGATTCAATCATTTATCGGAGGGTAATTTGTTGCCCCGGTGACCGCGTTCTTAACCTTTTGTATTGTGGTAATTAAAATAACATTTCAGGCCGACAGTAAAGAAATGAAAAGAACAAACATGAATAATTAAAGTGAAACCCATAAGTCGTACAATTATCAGTGTTGTCACTGAGCCCTGCGGAACAGCCGTACGGGGGCAGAAATTGGCCTAATGGACTCGTCCTCTTAAAATCGCTCAGGGGGTGTTGCACTTATATATATATATATATATATATATATATATATATATATATATATATATATATATTTATTTATTATTTTTTTTTATTTTAATTCAGACATCTACGTTTTTTTGGGGTGCTGTCTGTACTCTTCCCCCCCCCCCCCTTCATGATCTTATTCTATGGCGATTTGCTCACTGTTTCCGATATCTTATTGTCCGTGACCCCCTCTGACTGTCGTGTTTCGGGTGTGTGGGACACTCAGATTATTGTATGTTCTGCCACAAGCCATGGTGAGAAGTATAACCTGAATTTCCTGGGCCCCAGTGGGAAATATTGAATGGGGCCCCCAACTAGCATGTGCCCTGATCTAGGTGTTGGCTTGTTTGAGGAGGGCACCAGGGTTGGGGGGCGGCCACTGCACCTCTATGGCTACAGCCCCGCTTGTACTATAGGCTGAGGTGCACAAGCACAAACTGCTGAAAAAAATTCAGGGTCCGGTTCATTTTGATACAAGGCAGAGGCTTGCTTTCCGTTAGCAGAGTAATAAGCGCTCTGCCCGATCTCTGGTCAGATACCACCTGAGTTCTCATTGAAGTGAATGGAACAGGAAATCTTTCTGGGTCACAAAGTCCGCCATGTTTAGCCTCGCTTTACCCGCCTTCTCATATGGGTGACATGTTAATTGGGGGATAAAGATATAATCCGGATAATTCTGTGTGACTGATACTTGCGATATAATTGGGGTCCCCCTTCTATCCCGCCCCATCTAGTGCGGTTACATCAGAGGTCAGCCCCATGACGTCACCTCTTCAATCCTTACTTACATATATCTCTCTTTGCAAGTTACCGTGATCCGCGCTGTCACTAATAAATGGCCTATGGGGACGGCGAGGGGGTCTGGGTAATGCTCCATTATCATCGGAGTGCTGGGATTGGGAACTTTCCTGCGCTTCCCATCATTCCTGTACTCGGAGCTGTCACATCCACTTTACTGTTGATCCTCAGAATGATAATGTGTTTGTATATCGCTCAGGTGGGGGCGGGGGTGATATCTGCTGCTTTTATTATCCACTATACATGCAGGTCCTGGTGTTGTCTGTTATAGCTGGGAAAGCTGGGTGACTGCTTCAAAGCGGGTAATGCAGAAGTAAGCAACCTTTGGTACTCCAGCTGTGGAACAACAAGTCCCAGCACCTCTAATTGTTCTACTCTCCCTGGAGCTATTCATGGAAGTGAATGGAGCATGATGGGAGTTGTAGTTCCACAGCTGTTGAAGGTTGTGGATCACTGGGGTAAAGCCTTGATTTAAAGGGGCTGTCCACAATGTAGTATAACATGGCGGGCATGGGCCGGTGACTGTGCTAGGTGGTGGACAGAAGAATAGAAATATATCTACGTAAATATGGGAGAGAATAAAAGGCTTTGTACAGAAATAGAAGCCGACTTTTCCTGGCACATTGTGACGAGGCGCAGGTAACAGCCCACGTGTACCATGTGACTAAGGCCTACAATGGGGAGGGGGTGTAGAAAGACGACTATTAATAACTCTGGCGTCTCTATGGCGGTCCGTGCGCCAGAAAGTGTCAGCTACGAGCAGGCGTAGGGCTGCGCTATATCATACAATAATTACTAGCGCAAATTATAATAAATCTGTCTCAGCAAAGCCCCGCCCATGTCTGCTGAACCACACCCACTGTTCTACCACAGGAAAAGATCTAGAGAGTAGTGTAAATATATCATATGTATCAGATGGGTAATATGGTAGATATATTATAGATATTAAATCATGGGTGATATTAGGCTCATAGATATGAGCTACATCGATAATATGGTAGATATAGATAAGAGATACATAGATGGTGAATATATTACACATATTAGATAATAGATATTAGTTTCTTAGTGAGCTGCATAGATAAGGTTATATTAAAGATATTAGGTTCATAGATATGAGCTACATAGATAATGTGGTAGATACTGTATACATATTAGATAATGTGTGAGATTAGGTACATAGTATGTATTAGGTACATAAAATGGTAGATATATTAGATGTTAGATATTTGATAGATAATGTATTAAATAGTTGATGGGTGTGTAGATAATAAGGTAGCTATTATATATATAAGATAATGCATGATATTAGATAAAATATTATATGACATTAAATAGCTAATAGATTATTGGCAGAGAGATATTAAATATGAACAAGATATTACATAATTGATATGTAGAAGATAGATACTAAGTTCATATATATTAGAAAACAGGTAATATTATATAGATAGGTAATGATGTGAAGATGCTATATAGGATATGGATCTGGAATGGGATAAATATTAGATATATGACAGAAGGGTAAACTGTATATGTTACATAATAGATGATGGTTAGTTATGAGATAGATGTTATTGGATAGATAAATATAGATAAGAAATATTATATATATATAATATTATATATATATATGATAGATACAATGTATGATAGATATTAGATAGATTATTTATATAATCTAGATAATATGGTAGATATGGGATGAATAAATCTAAAAATATACATACTGAATAATATGATTCAGTATATGAAGATTTTAGATATTGGGTAATGATATGTAGATGGGTATGAGTTAAATATTAGAAAGTAAGATAGATATTATATGATAGAAGTGTATAAAGTATAGGATAGATAATAGATGATGGATAGATATGAGATGGAAAATCTGGTAGAATATGGATGGATAGATATACTATATCAATCATATACTGTATATGAGAGATAATATAGTAGATACTGGATGATAGATACAGATATTAGATAAGATGATACAGGATAAGATATTAGATAATATGACAGATACAGGATATGATATGAGATATAACTCTGATTTCTTCTGCATTCCTTCTCTTTCTTAGTATTGATAACGTTCCGCTCTTTCTAGAAGTTACCTGTCCACCCAGGTGATCACCCCCAGCGCCTGCACGTCCACTATATGGTCAGTCCGGATGTTTCCTGTGGAGTCCCCACACGCTGGGCTGTGTACATCAGGTAGGTGCTTGTTAGTACTCATCTTTCTTCTTCCTCAGAGGTTGAGGGCGGCCATTTTGTGCGATGAGCCATAGGCCTAGGTCTCATGTATGAAAACCAGTGGTCGTCCCTAGCAACCAATCACTTCACTGCTTTTATCCTCCCAGAACAGACTGAGGTGTCGCCCATAGCAACCAATCACATGACTGCTTCTATTTCTAACCAGCAGTGGAATTGTTTGTTAAGGGCAACCTTCTGTGGTAAAATGAAAGTAATGACCTGATTGGTTGCTATGAGCAGCTCATTGACTTTATGTACCTCACATACCTGAGGCCTGTGCTGTGATATAAGATGGATGCGACTCCTTCACTAAGGCTCTGTTCACATCTGAGTAGAAGGAGGGGCCAGCTCTCCACTGAAACAACAGATACTGTGGTGAAACTCACTGGGGTCTGTCTGACGCCACATCCTAGGTATGAACAGAGCCTTAGATGTGAGCACATGGTAGATAAGATGTGATGGTTCTCAGAGGGCAACCCCTTGAACATAAAGATGGGACGCCATAGTGTGCCTCGCCCCTTGCATGTACTCCTGGCCAGCCAGAAGCGCAGGTCATTTACGCCATAATTTCCGTACACTTGTTCAGAGCACTTCATGACGAGAGATCCTGATTGGTCTAGAGAGTCCAGCGAGCGACGGCGTCCAAGACCACCACAATGAGTGAGGCGGTGACTTGGTCAGGATTTCGACATCTTATATGCGCTCTGAGGTAAAGAGTTATTGGCTCGTGATGGCTATATAAAATGGCTGACGCCGTCGTGTGTCGGCCATTTTAAAGATTTTCAATTCTGTATTGTACAAATTGCAAAGTAAATACATATGGCGTAGGCGGGCGCCAAGCACAAAGCGTCATCTATCATTCTGCATTACGAGGCCGCGGGGGTGACTAAAAAAGACATCAGCCCCTCTTTACGCGTCATCAGATCCGTGGTGCGAGCCTTTCTCTTCCTCCATTGGTTGCGTTCCCCTCCTAGACTATAAAAATGGCCACTGATGGCAGGTAATGGACGCGCCAACGAGACGCCCAAGTACCATCCTAATAGATGTGTGCACATGATAGCCAGTGGTGGGCCATAGCCGAATCTCGCCCCACCCTTGATAAAAGCTTAAGAGTCTTAATGAAGGATTTCTATAATTCATAGTATGGGAATACCACAGGGAGCGGCGCTGAGCTGTACTTACAGATAGCTCCGAGATTGCATCCGCCCGCAAATTCTTAGACATTTATGGTTTTGGCACGGTGCGCAATGCTCAGTCCTCAATTACGGGACACCTCAGAGTTCATTACTGCTCAATTACTCCCCCTGAACCCGGCCAAATGTGATCTTGGCACAGAGCTCCAAAGATGAATTACAAGGAAATGTTTGCTGTAATTCTGCACTTTCAATTCCCATCCCGATACTCAGCATTACAGGCTGTCTGAGCCGCTCAATGGCTGTCAGTCCACGAGGCCCGCGGCACTATCCATCCATCTCTACTCCACCTGCGCATCCTAAGCCTGTCTGCGACTAAAAACATCTCTATGTTTACCGAGGAGCAGAAGTCTGCTAATAGATCGAAGCATGTATCTAATCCTATCTTGTGGATACTGTCTGCTAAGTCGGGGTATTCAAGCCTCTTATTTGTGATACTGTATATTATCGCTGTATCTAAGCCTATCATGTGGATACTGTCCTCTGAGCTGTTGTATCAAACCTAATCCTAACATAGGGCATACTGTATGCTGAGCCAATGTATCCAAACGTCATTTGTGATAGGGTACACTTAGTCGTGGTATCTAATCCTACTGTTTGCTGTCCTGGGTAACTAAACTTATAATGTGGAATACTGTATGCTGAACCAGTGTATCCAAACCAGTCATTCGTGAAACTGTATACTAAGTCACTGTATCTAATCCTATCATGTGCAATACTGCCTCCTGAGCTGTTGTATCCAATCTTTCCATGTTTGATACTGACTGTTGAGTCACTATATCTCAGTTTATGGAGTGTGATACTGTCTCCTGTATCTCACTCTATCATGTATGATACTGACTGCAGTATCTAATCCCATTATATGTGATACTCTACTGCATTTAACAGCCCAATGTCTGTTTAGCTACTGTATCTCAGTTTATTAGGTGTGATACTCTATTCTGTAGCTCAGCCAGTCATGTGTGATATTGTCTTCTGTATCTTAGCCTATTGTGTGTATTACTGTCTGATGTATCTCAGTTTATGGGGTGTGATACTGCCTGCTGTATCTCAGCCTGTCATGTCTCATCTCAGATCAGCATACGGCACTACACCCCCCATCATGCAGTGTTACTGGCCTGTCCCTGGAGGCTGGGGGTAGTAGCAGAGCATGTAATGTAAAGTGATGGATGTGATAATGTCAGATATTGGATCCTCGTTATTAATGTGTAGGGGGCAGCACTGCCCTAATCTGGTGCAGGTGACGCTCATCACCGGGATTATCTGCCGCCCCGCCATTGTCTGGAGTGTCAGCTCCTTGTCAGCGACCCTGCTGGACACACCATGATCTGCAGGAATCCTTGTCTTCCCCTTTCACTCCGGATATTAAGCTTCTCTGCACAAGTCTCCTTACATGCCGGGTCCCAGACAAGTGTCCTGGCTGCAGCGTGCACATGGCGTGCAGAGGCGTGCCACCACTACAACCCCCAGTGTGACGCCAAGAGACTGCTCCGACCTATGCCCATACAGAGGTGTGCCACCACTACAACCCCCAGTGTGACGCCAAGAGACTGCTCCGACCTATGCCCATACAGAGGTGTGCCACCACTACAACCCCCAGTGTGATGCCAAGAGACTGCTCCGACCTATGCCCATACAGAGGTGAGCCACCACTACAACCCATAGTGTGACGCCAAGAGACTGCTCTGACCTATGCCCATACAGAGGCGCGCCACCACTACAACCCCCAGTGTGATGCCAAGAGACTACTCCGACCTATGCCCATACAGAGGCGCGCCACCACTACAACCCCCAGTGTGATGCCAAGAGACTGTTCCGACCTATGCCCATACAGAGGCGCGCCACCACTACAACCCCCAGTGTGATGCCAAGAGACTACTCCGACCTATGCCCATACAGAGGCGCGCCACCACTACAACCCCCAGTGTGACGCCAAGAGACTGCTCCGACCTATGCCCATACAGAGGCGTGCCACCACTACAACCCCCAGTGTGACGCAAAGAGACTGCTCCGACCTATGCCCATACAGAGGTGTGCCACCACTACAACCCCCAGTGTGATGCCAAGAGACTGCTCCGACCTATGTCCATATAGAGGCGCGCCACCACTACAACCCCCAGTGTGACACCAAGAGACTGCTCCGACCTATGCCCATACAGAGGCGCGCCACCACTACAACCCCCAGTGTGACGCCAAGAGACTGCTCCGACCTATGCCCATACAGAGGTGTGCCACCACTACAACCCCCAGTGTGATGCCAAGAGACTGCTCCGACCTATGCCCATACAGAGGCGTGCCACCACTACAACCCCCAGTGTGACGCCAAGAGACTGCTCCGACCTATGCCCATACAGAGGTGTGCCACCACTACAACCCCCAGTGTGATGCCAAGAGACTGCTCCGACCTATGCCCATACAGAGGCGTGCCACCACTACAACCCCCAGTGTGATGCCAAGAGACTGCTCCGACCTATGACCATACAGAGGCGTGCCACCACTACAACCCCCAGTGTGATGCCAAGAGACTGCTCCGACCTATGTCCATATAGAGGCGCGCCACCACTACAACCCCCAGTGTGACACCAAGAGACTGCTCCGACCTATGCCCATACAGAGGCGCGCCACCACTACAACCCCCAGTGTGACGCCAAGAGACTGCTCCGACCTATGCCCATACAGAGGTGTGCCACCACTACAACCCCCAGTGTGATGCCAAGAGACTGCTCTGACCTATGCCCATACAGAGGCGCGCCGCCACTACAACCCCCAGTGTGACGTCAAGAGACTGCTCTGACCCATGCCCATACAGAGGCGCGCCACCACTACAACCCCCAGTGTGATGCCAAGAGACTACTCCGACCTATGCCCATACAGAGGCGCGCCACCACTACAACCCCCAGTGTGATGCCAAGAGACTGCTCTGACCTATGCCCATACAGAGGTGAGCCACCACTACAACCCCCAGTGTGACGCCAAGAGACTGCTCCGACCTATGCCCATACAGAGGCGCGCCACCACTACAACCCCCAGTGTGATGCCAAGAGACTACTCCGACCTATGCCCATACAGAGGCGCGCCACCACTACAACCCCCAGTGTGATGCCAAGAGACTGCTCTGACCTATGCCCATACAGAGGTGAGCCACCACTACAACCCCCAGTGTGACGCCAAGAGACTGCTCCGACCTATGCCCATACAGAGGCGCGCCACCACTACAACCCCCAGTGTGACGCCAAGAGACTGCTCCGACCTATGCCCATACAGAGGCGTGCCACCACTACAACCCCCAGTGTGACGCAAGAGACTGCTCCGACCTATGCCCATACAGAGGCGCGCCACCACTACAACCCCCAGTGTGACGCCAAGAGACTGCTCCGACCTATGCCCATACAGAGGCGTGCCACCACTACAACCCCCAGTGTGACGCCAAGAGACTGCTCCGACCTATGCCCATATAGAGGCGTGCCACCACTACAACCCCCAGTGTGACGCCAAGAGACTGCTCCGACCTATGCCCATACAGAGGTGTGCCACCACTACAACCCCCAGTGTGATGCCAAGAGACTGCTCCGACCTATGTCCATACAGAGGTGAGCCGCCACTACAACCCCCAGTGTGATGCCAAGAGACTGCTCCGACCTATGCCCATACAGAGGCGTGCCACCACTACAACCCCCAGTGTGATGCCAAGAGACTGCTCTGACCTATGCCCATACAGAGGCGCGCCGCCACTACAACCCCCAGTGTGACGTCAAGAGACTGCTCTGACCCATGCCCATACAGAGGCGCGCCACCACTACAACCCCCAGTGTGATGCCAAGAGACTACTCCGACCTATGCCCATACAGAGGCGCGCCACCACTACAACCCCCAGTGTGACGCCAAGAGACTACTCCGACCTATGCCCATACAGAGGCGTGCCACCACTACAACCCCCAGTGTGACGCCAAGAGACTGCTCCGACCTATGCCCATACAGAGGCAAGCCGCCACTACAACCCCCAGTGTGACGCCAAGAGACTGCTCCGACCTATGCCCATACAGAGGCGCGCCACCACTACAACCCCCAGTGTGACGCCAAGAGACTGCTCCGACCTATGCCCATACAGAGGCGTGCCACCACTACAACCCCCAGTGTGACGCCAAGAGACTGCTCCGACCTATGCCCATACAGAGGTGTGCCACCACTACAACCCCCAGTGTGATGCCAAGAGACTGCTCCGACCTATGTCCATACAGAGGTGAGCCGCCACTACAACCCCCAGTGTGATGCCAAGAGACTGCTCCGACCTATGCCCATACAGAGGCGTGCCACCACTACAACCCCCAGTGTGACGCCAAGAGACTGCTCCGACCTATGTCCATACAGAGGCGCGCCACCACTACAACCCCCAGTGTGATGCCAAGAGACTGCTCCGACCTATGTCCATACAGAGGCAAGCCGCCACTACAACCCCCAGTGTGACGCCAAGAGACTGCTCCGACCTATGCCCATACAGAGGCGCGCCACCACTACAACCCCCAGTGTGTCGCCAAGAGACTGCTCCGACCTATGTCCATATAGAGGCGAGCTGTCCCTACAACCCCCAGTGTGACGCCAAGAGACTGCTCCGACCTATGCCCATACAGAGGCGCGCCGCCACTACAACCCCCAGTGTGATGCCAAGAGACTGCTCCGACCTATGCCCATACAGAAGCGTGCCACCACTACAACCCCCAGTGTGACGCCAAGAGACTGCTCCGACCTATGTCCATATAGAGGTGAGCCGCCACTACAACCCCCAGTGTGATGCCAAGAGACTGCTCCGACCTATGCCCATACAGAAGCGTGCCGCCACTACAACCCCCAGTGTGACGCCAAGAGACTGCTCTGACCTATGTCCATACAGATGTGAGCCACCACTACAACCCTCAGTGTGACGCCAAGAGACTGCTCCGACCTATGTCCATATAGAGGTGAGCCGCCACTACAACCCCCAGTGTGACGCCAAGAGACTGCTCCGACCTATGCCCATACAGAAGCGTGCCGCCACTACAACCCCCAGTGTGACGCCAAGAGACTGCTCTGACCTATGTCCATACAGATGTGAGCCACCACTACAACCCTCAGTGTGACGCCAAGAGACTGCTCCGACCTATGTCCATATAGAGGTGAGCCACCACTACAACCCCCAGTGTGATGCCAAGAGACTGCTCCGACCTATGTCCATACAGAGGTGAGCCACCACTACAACCCCCAGTGTGACGCCAAGAGACTGCTCCGACCTATGTCCATACAGAGGTGCGCCGCCACTACAACCCCCAGTGTGATGCCAAGAGACTGCTCCGACCTATGTCCCATATAGAGGCGTGCCACCACTACAACCCCCAGTGTGATGCCAAGAGACTGCTCTGACCTATGTCCCATATAGAGGCGCGCCGCCACTACAACCCCCAGTGTGATGCCAAGAGACTGCTCCGACCTATGTCCATATAGAGGTGAGCCGCCACTACAACCCCCAGTGTGACGCCAAGAGACTGCTCCGACATGTGCCCATACAGAGGTGATCCGCAACTACAACCCCCAGTGTGATGCCAAGAGACTGCTCCGACCTATGTCCATATAGAGGCGCGCCGCCACTACAACCCCCAGTGTGACGCCAAGAGACTGCTCTGACCTATGCCCATACAGAGGCGTGCCACCACTACAACCCCCAGTGTGATGCCAAGAGACTGTTCCGACCTATGCCCATACAGAGGCGCGCCACCACTACAACCCCCAGTGTGATGCCAAGAGACTGCTCCGACCTATGTCCATACAGAGGTGAGCCACCACTACAACCCCCAGTGTGATGCCAAGAGACTGCTCCGACCTATGCCCATACAGAGGCGCGCCACCACTACAACCCCCAGTGTGATGCCAAGAGACTGCTCCGACCTATGCCCATACAGAGGCGTGCCACCACTACAACCCCCAGTGTGATGCCAAGAGACTGCTCTGACCTATGCCCATACAGAGGCGCGCCGCCACTACAACCCCCAGTGTGACGTCAAGAGACTGCTCTGACCCATGCCCATACAGAGGCGCGCCACCACTACAACCCCCAGTGTGATGCCAAGAGACTACTCCGACCTATGCCCATACAGAGGCGTGCCACCACTACAACCCCCAGTGTGATGCCAAGAGACTACTCCGACCTATGCCCATACAGAGGCGCGCCACCACTACAACCCCCAGTGTGATGCCAAGAGACTGCTCTGACCTATGCCCATACAGAGGTGAGCCACCACTACAACCCCCAGTGTGACGCCAAGAGACTGCTCCGACCTATGCCCATACAGAGGCGCGCCACCACTACAACCCCCAGTGTGACGCCAAGAGACTGCTCCGACCTATGCCCATACAGAGGCGTGCCACCACTACAACCCCCAGTGTGACGCCAAGAGACTGCTCCGACCTATGCCCATACAGAGGCGCGCCACCACTACAACCCCCAGTGTGACGCCAAGAGACTGCTCCGACCTATGCCCATACAGAGGCGTGCCACCACTACAACCCCCAGTGTGACGCCAAGAGACTGCTCCGACCTATGCCCATATAGAGGCGTGCCACCACTACAACCCCCAGTGTGACGCCAAGAGACTGCTCCGACCTATGCCCATACAGAGGCGCGCCACCACTACAACCCCCAGTGTGACGCCAAGAGACTGCTCCGACCTATGCCCATACAGAGGTGTGCCACCACTACAACCCCCAGTGTGATGCCAAGAGACTGCTCCGACCTATGTCCATACAGAGGTGAGCCGCCACTACAACCCCCAGTGTGATGCCAAGAGACTGCTCCGACCTATGCCCATACAGAGGCGTGCCACCACTACAACCCCCAGTGTGATGCCAAGAGACTGCTCTGACCTATGCCCATACAGAGGCGCGCCGCCACTACAACCCCCAGTGTGACGTCAAGAGACTGCTCTGACCCATGCCCATACAGAGGCGCGCCACCACTACAACCCCCAGTGTGATGCCAAGAGACTACTCCGACCTATGCCCATACAGAGGCGCGCCACCACTACAACCCCCAGTGTGACGCCAAGAGACTACTCCGACCTATGCCCATACAGAGGCGTGCCACCACTACAACCCCCAGTGTGACGCCAAGAGACTGCTCCGACCTATGCCCATACAGAGGCGTGCCACCACTACAACCCCCAGTGTGACGCCAAGAGACTGCTCCGACCTATGCCCATACAGAGGCGTGCCACCACTACAACCCCCAGTGTGACGCCAAGAGACTGCTCCGACCTATGTCCATACAGAGGCGCGCCACCACTACAACCCCCAGTGTGATGCCAAGAGACTGCTCCGACCTATGTCCATACAGAGGCAAGCCGCCACTACAACCCCCAGTGTGACGCCAAGAGACTGCTCCGACCTATGCCCATACAGAGGCGCGCCACCACTACAACCCCCAGTGTAACGCCAAGAGACTGCTCCGACCTATGCCCATACAGAGGCGCGCCACCACTACAACCCCCAGTGTGTCGCCAAGAGACTGCTCCGACCTATGTCCATATAGAGGCGAGCTGTCCCTACAACCCCCAGTGTGACGCCAAGAGACTGCTCCGACCTATGTCCATACAGAGGCGCGCCGCCACTACAACCCCCAGTGTGATGCCAAGAGACTGCTCCGACCTATGCCCATACAGAAGCGTGCCACCACTACAACCCCCAGTGTGACGCCAAGAGACTGCTCCGACCTATGTCCATATAGAGGTGAGCCGCCACTACAACCCCCAGTGTGATGCCAAGAGACTGCTCCGACCTATGCCCATACAGAAGCGTGCCGCCACTACAACCCCCAGTGTGACGCCAAGAGACTGCTCTGACCTATGCCCATACAGATGTGAGCCACCACTACAACCCTCAGTGTGACGCCAAGAGACTGCTCCGACCTATGTCCATATAGAGGTGAGCCGCCACTACAACCCCCAGTGTGACGCCAAGAGACTGCTCTGACCTATGCCCATACAGAGGTGAGCCACCACTACAACCCCCAGTGTGACGCCAAGAGACTGCTCCGACCTATGCCCATACAGAGGCGCGCCACCACTACAACCCTCAGTGTGACGCCAAGAGACTGCTCCGACCTATGTCCCATATAGAGGTGAGCCACCACTACAACCCCCAGTGTGATGCCAAGAGACTGCTCCGACCTATGTCCCATATAGAGGCGTGCCACCACTACAACCCCCAGTGTGATGCCAAGAGACTGCTCCGACCTATGTCCCATATAGAGGCGTGCCACCACTACAACCCCCAGTGTGATGCCAAGAGACTGCTCTGACCTATGTCCCATATAGAGGCGCGCCGCCACTACAACCCCCAGTGTGATGCCAAGAGACTGCTCCGACCTATGTCCCATATAGAGGCGCGCCGCCACTACAACCCCCAGTGTGATGCCAAGAGACTGCTCCGACATGTGCCCATACAGAGGTGATCCGCAACTACAACCCCCAGTGTGACGCCAAGAGACTGCTCCGACCTATGTCCATATAGAGGCGCGCCGCCACTACAACCCCCAGTGTGACGCCAAGAGACTGCTCCGACATGTGTCCATGTGTACAGTGGCTGAGGAACCAACGTACATGTGCAGAAATCTGACAAACAGCAATCTAAAGACTAATCTATCTATCTATCTATCTATCTATCTATCTCATATCTATCTATCTATCTCATATCTATCTATCTATCTATCTATCTTCATATCTATCTATCTCATCTCATATCTATCTATCTATCTCATATCTATCTATCTATCTATCTCATATCTATCTATCTATCTCATCTATCTATCTATCTCTATCTATCTATCTATCTATCTCATATCTATCTATCTATCTCATATCTATCTATCTCATATCATATCTATCTATCTATCTCATATCTATCTATCTCATATCTATCTATCTATCTATCTATCTATCTATCTCATATCTATCTATCTATCTCATATCTATCTATCTCATCTATCTATCTCATATCTATCTATCTATCTATCTCATATCTATCTCATATCTATCTATCTATCTCATATCTATCTATCTCATATCTATCTCATATCTATCTATATATCTATCTCATATCTATCTATCTCATCTCATATCTATCTATCTCATATCTATCTATCTATCTATCTATCTATCTATCTATCTCATATCTATCTATCTTATCTATCTATCTATCTATCTCATATCTATCTATCTATCTATCTCATATCTATCTATCTATCTATCTATCTCATATCTATCTATCTATCTATCTATCTCATATCTATCTATCTATCTATCTATCTATCTATCTATCTCATATCTATCTATCTATCTGTCTCATATCTATCTATCTCATATCTATCTATCTATCTATCTCATATCTATCTCTCATATCTATCTATCTATCTATCTCATATCTATCTCATATCATATCTATCTCATATCTATCTATCTATCTCATATCTATCTCATATCTATCTATCTATCTATCTCATATCTATCTCATATCTATCTATCTCATATCTATCTCATATCTATCTATCTCATATCTATCTATCTCATATCTATCTATCTCATATCTATCTATCTATCTATCTATCTATCTATCTATCTCATATCTATCTATCTATCTATCTCTATCTCATCTATCTCATATCTATCTATCTATCTATCTATCTATCTATCTATCTCTATCTATCTTCATATCTATCTATCTATCTATCTATCTCATATCTATCTATCTCATATCTATCTATCTATCTATCTATCTATCTATCTATCTATCTATCTATCTAAAAACCAGAATACTTTAGAGCAACACCGTAGCTTTTAACCCTTTCAGAGCTGGGGTGCAAGTCTATAAGGGTCCAGCATGAAACCCAAAAAGCCACAAGTTACAAAAAAGACAGCACTCCAAAATTTAGAAAAAAGTGATAATTACTGCGGCTTTATTCCATATGCGACGTTTCGGTCCCAAAATACCTGGACCTTTCTCAAGCAATGCCGTAGTGCTATGTGCAAACTGTTATAGCAACATACAACTCCATTCCAAATCTTTCAATTATTACAGCAATGTGCGTATGTTAGTGGTGGGACACATAGACAAAGTCCTCCTCCAATACTGTCATAACGATATTTGCGTAGGTTGGCGCCAAAGTCTCGCCCATGGCGGACCCATGTAACTGCATATAGTATCGTCACCAAATAAGAAATAGTTATTTCTCAAAGCTAGTTCTAATAATTCCAAAATCAGATATTTAGCCTCATATGTATAGTCAGAACTGCCGACAAGCCCCTTGTATGGTCAGTAGATGTATATAATGACACTACATCAAACTATTTTATCAGTATCGGTCAAAGTAATATTAGACAATTTTTCAAGAAAGTCCGCAGTGTCCCATATGTATGATGAACCACTAATAGCAAACGCATTGCACGAGGTTATTGATGATCTGCCCCTATTATATCTACTGCGCATATGTGATTAATAAACTGGCAGGACAGTAGTAAGACATCTAGAGCGACTGAGCATGCTTGGCCTGTGATTGGGG
>CAMRHE010001015.1:240000-272082 GCA_947044405.1 Leptodactylus fallax
AAGAGTGGCAAGAAGAAAGCCATTTCTCAAAGATATCCATAAAAAGTCACCTGGGAGACACCAAACATGTGGAAGAAGGTGCTCTGCTCAGATGGAACCAAAATCCAACTCTTTTGGCCACAATGCAAAACAATATGTTTGGCGTAAAAGCAACACAGCTCATCCCCCTGAACACACCATCCCCACTGTCACACATGGTGGGGGCAGCATCATGGTTTGGGCCTGCTTTTCTTCAGCAGGGACAGGGAAGATGGTTAAAATTGATGGGAAGATGGATGGAGCCAAATACAGGACCATTCTGGAAGAAAACCTGTTGGAGTCTGCAAAAGACCTGAGACTGGGACGGAGATTTATCTTCCAACAAGACAATGATCCCAAACATAAAGCCAAATCTACAATGGAATGGGGCCCCAAATAAACGTATCCAGGTGTTAGAATGGCCAAGTCAAAGTCCAGACCTGAATCCATTCGAGAATCTGTGGAAAGAGCTGAAAACTGCTGTTCACAAACGCTCTCCATCCAACCTCACTGAGCTCCAGATGTTTTCCAAGGAAGAATGGGCAAGAACTGATAGAGACAACCCCAAGCGACTTGTAGCTGTAATCGCAGCAAAAGGGGGCGCTACAAAGTATTAACTTAGGGGGGGCCGAATAATTTGGCACACCCCACTTTTCAGTTTTTTATTTTTTACAAAAATTTAAACATTTCGTTCCACTTCACAATTGTGTCCCACTTGTTGATTCTTCACCAAAAAATTAAAATTTTATATCCTTATGTTTGAAGCCTGAAATGTGGCAAAAGGTTGAAAAGTTCAAAGGGGGCCGAATACTTTTGCAAGGCACTGTATATAGTTATTCTCATACATGTGCACAAAGTGTATGAGAACAACTGGCAGCTTCATTACATAGTCCCCCCACAAACGCCAGTGTCAGCGTCTACAGAGAAGAGGCGACTCAGGGATGCCGGCCTTCAGGGTGGCCAAGAAAAAGCCATATCTGAGACTGGCTAATAAAAGGAAAAGATTCATATGGGCAAAAGAACAGACATTGGACAGAGGAAGATTGGAAAAAAGTGTTATGGACAGAGGAATCGAAGTTTGAGGTGTTTGTATCACACAGAAGAACATTTGTGAGACGCAGAACAACTGAAAAGATGCTGGAAGACGCCTGACGCCACCTGTCAGCATGATGGAGGGAATGGGATGGTCTGGGGTTGGTGCTGGTAAAGTGGGAGATTTGTACAAGGGAAAAGGGATTGTGAATAAGGAAGGCTATCACTCCATTATGCACCGCCATGCCATACCCTGTGGACAGCGCCTGATTGGAGCCAATTTCATCCTACAACAGGACAATGACCCAAAGCACCTCCAAATTATACAAGAACTATTTAGGGAAGAAGCCGCAGCTGGTATTCTATCTGTAATGGAGTGGCCGGCGCAGTCACCACATCTCAACCCCATTGAGCTGTTGTGGGAGCAGCTTGACCGTACGGTATGCAAAAAGTGCCCATCAAGCCAATCCAACTTGTGGGAGGGGCGTCTGGAAGCATGGCGGGAAATGTCTCCAGATGACATCAGCAAATTAACAGCGAGAAGGCCAAAGGTCTGCAATGCTGGAATTCGCTGCAAATGGAGCATTCTGTGACCAAAGCAAAGTCTGAAGGAGAAAATTATTATTTCAAATAAAAATCATTATTTCTAACCTTGTCAATGTCTTGACTATATTTTCTATTCATTTTGCAACTCATTTGATAAATAAAAGTCTGAGTTTTCATGGAAAACACAAAATTGTCTGGGTGACCCCAAACTTTTGAACGGTAGTGTACACTGTGTGCACATGTATGAGAACAGCAAGATTGATATAAACTTTATATAAATTTTAAATTCGTAAGCTGTAATAATGAAGTTTGTTCTGCACTTTTAACATGACCATGTGCTATGTGATGTAATTGTCACTTATCTGCACTTGCATTTATAAGCACTTTATTCTAATCATCGATTTTGCACATTGTTTATTGAATGACATATTTATTGCTGATGGAGTTGTATGTTGCTATAACAGTTTGCACATAGCACTACGGCATTGCTTGAGAAAGGTCCAGGTATTTTGGGACCGAAACATTGCATATGGAATAAAACCGCAGTAATTATCACTTTTTTCTAAATTTTGGAGTGCTGTCTTTTTTGTAACTTCTATCTATCTATCTATCTATCTATCTATCTATCTATCTCATATCTATCTATCTCCTATCTATCTATCTATCTATCTATCTATCTATCTATCTATCTATCTATCTATTTCACTATCTATCTATCTATCTATCTATCTCATATCTATCTATCTCCTATCTATCTATCTATCTCATATCTATCTATCTACCTATCTATCTATCTATCTATCTATCTCATCTATCTATCTATCTATCTATCTCATATCTATCTATCTCATATCTATCTATCTCATATCTATCTATCTATCTCATATCTATCTCATATCTATCTATCTCATTTCTATCTATCTATCTCATATCTATCTACCTCATATCTATCTCATATCTATCTATCTATCTATCTATCTCATATCTATCTACCTCATATCTATCTCATATCTATCTATCTATCTATCTCATATCTATCTCATATCTATCTATCTATCTATCTATCTATCTCATATCTATCTATGTATCTCATATCTATCTATCTCATATCTATCTCATATCTATCTATCTATCTCATATCTATCTATCTATCTATCTATCTCATATCTATCTATCTCATATCTATCTCATATCTATCTATCTATCTATCTCATATCTATCTATCTCATATCTATCTATCTATCTCATATCTATCTATCTATCTATCTATCTATCTATCTCATATCTATCTATCTATCTATCTCATATCTATCTATCTATCTCATATCTATCTATCTATCTCATATCTATCTATCTATCTCATATCTATCTATCTATCTATCTATCTCATATCTATCTATCTATCTCATATCTATCTATCATCTATATCATATCTATCTATCTATCTCATATCTATCTATCTATCTATCTCATATCTATCTATCTATCTATCTCATATCTATCTATCTCATATCTATCTATCTATCTCATATCTATCTCATATCTATCATCTATCTATCTCATATCTATCTATGTATCTCATATCTATCTATCTCATATCTATCTCATATCTATCTATCTATCTCATATCTATCTATCTATCTATCTATCTATCTCATATCTATCTATCTATCTATCTCATATCTATCTATCTCATATCTATCTATCTATCTCATATCTATCTATCTATCTATCTATCTCATATCTATCTATCTATCTATCTATCTATCTATCTATCTATCTCATATCTATCTATCTATCTCTATCTATCTATCTATCTATCTATCTATCTATCTATCTATCTATCTATCTCATATCTATCTATCTATCTCATATCTATCTATCTATCATCTATATCATATCTATCTATCTATCTATCTATCTATCTCATATCTATCTATCTATCTATCTATCTATCTATCTATCTCATATCTATCTATCTATCTATCTATCTATCTATCTCCTATCTATCTATCTATCTATCTATCTCATATCTATCTATCTCATATCTATCTATCATCTATATCATATATATTTACCATATATCTAATATATTTATCTAACATACAGATGTAGCAGAGTTATCCTGAACTCTTCTGTCCGTCCTGTGTGGGATACTTTGTTTCCCTTCTGTGTGTGAGATCTTTTCCTCTTGAGTTGATCCTTCTTAGTGATCTCGTCTTCCCTAATCCATATATTTACACCTTGGCATCTTCTTCAGCTTCTTCTGAGTCATCCCAGTGATGGAAAAGCTTAACGATCATTAGATACAATTAAGTGTATTTGGGTCCCCGGGGAGGAGTGGACAGGAGAGAGGTAGAAGGAGAGATTACTGCAGATAATGCACCAGCCCCAGGTCTTTACTTCTGCTAGATCTCAGCCCCGGCCTCTGAGGACTTTCCTTATTTCAGACCTCAGGTGTCCTGGGGGAATTGGCCGATACCTGCCCTGATATGGTATCCCGAGGGTAAGGAGAGGGGGGAGAGGAGTAAAGTCTTTGTAGATAAGCCCTAAAGGAAGAGAAAGTGTAAAAGTCCCATCTATAGTAAATGGGATCTACTGGTTACAGAAGGTTACATCAAAGGGTTAATGGACACTTAAAATAATTGCCCACTTTTTTAATAATACCCATACCAAGGGAACTCAGCCGCCATATAGTGCCAAGATAATGTCCAAAATCTAACCAATACTCCCCAAAAAAGCCCACATAATACTGCCATATAGTGCCAATATAATATGCAGAATACAAACAGTAGTCCCCAAAAGAGCCCACAGAGTACCGCCATACAGAACCAATATAAATCATAGACTCCAAACAATACTGCCCAAAAGAGCCCACATAATAGTGCCCACCATATAGTGCCCATATACAGAATCCAAACAACTCTCCTTTAAAGCTCCCACATAGTACTACGGCCATATAGTGCCAACATAATAAGCAGAATCCCAACAATACTCTCTAAAAGAGCCCAGAGATTACTGCCATACAGTGCCAAGATAATACACAGGATCCAAGCAATACTCCCTACACAAGGCCATAAAAGGTCAGGATAATAATACTCCAGATAATACCTCCATATAGTGCCAAGATAATACACAGGATCCAAGCAATACTCCCTACACAAGGCCATAAAAGGTCAGGATAATAATACTCCAGATAATACCTCCATATAGTGCCAAGATAATACACAGGATCCAAGCAATACTCCCTACACAAGGCCATAAAAGGTCAGGATAATAATACTCCAGATAATACCTCCATATAGTGCCAAGATAATACACAGGATCCAAGCAATACTCCCTACACAAGGCCATAAAAGGTCAGGATAATAATACTCCAGATAATACCTCCATATAGTGCCAAGATAATACACAGGATCCAAACACTACTCCCTACCAGATGATACCGCCATACAGTACTAAGATGACATACGCCGCTACCTGCTGCTGCTCGTGGCGTTACTGTGCCCCACATTCCCCACCTTTGTCTGTGGTGTATACAGAGCCCTGATGTAGAGACCACCTGAATGTGCCGCCATCTTTCCTGACTGCTTGTCAGTGAGTTGTGCAGCTGTCAGGTCAGTAATTAGCACCTATATATGGAGGACCCCCTCCCCTATTTCTCCAAACACAAAGAGGCCCCTTACCCCGAGCCCCAGCCCGTGCCCATTCACTAATGGCAGGGGGACGGCTAGGTATAACACTACTTCAGGTGCCATTTGGGAGCATTCCCATAACCAATGGTGGCCCCGCTGCTCCGACGCTCTCTTAATGGCCCCTGCCCGCCCGGCCGCCGGGAGATTCTCCTTCTTAAGCCCTTTGAATCTTTTGTCTTTGCTGAGCCTTAAAGAGGCAGAACCTGAGGAAAACCCCATTTGTTTCCACTCTGTATGAATTGAGCTTTGTAGCGTAGAGGGCCCCTTGTCTCTACGCGTGCCAGTCACCTGCAGACCCCTCCCGCGGACCCTCCAGCCTCTTTTCAGGCTTGGCCCTTTTCTCTTGCCGGCTTCTTTTGACTTTTGCAGAAGCCTTGGTTTAGAAATGAGCTTTAGATTGGCTCCAGATTGAGACCTCTTTGTCTGTGAAGGGTCGTACGAAGCTAATTAAATGTGATTCCCAACAAATAAATTTGCGAGTTCCCATTAAAGTGGGCCCGGCCTTCAGCGCCACGCTCAGCCTTCAATGCACGTCCCCCTCATTGAGGAAACCTATTGAAAACATTTGCAGATTTCTTTGTGCCTTGTGGGGGCTCTTTTATTTTAATCACATTATAAAGCCCCCCCGGCCCCGGCCCCCACCTTCATGAAATCACCTTCCAGCCTTTGTGGTAATGAACCAGCGCTGGCCCTTAGAAGTGACACGGTGGCGGTGGCGGCGGCGGCGGCAGCAATGTTACTCGTATTGTGTCGTCTGTAAACTTCCTCGTCTGGACAAAAATAGGTGACAAATAAAAAAAAAAATTCCAAGATTTAAAGGGAACCTGTCACCTTAGCAGACCCCGCCCCTTAGATGTAGGATTTAGGTACCATTGTATCCACTAAAGAGTTCATGAAAAATGTTGATGGAGGTGGGGCGCAATATGGTACCGCCCCTTTTTGGGGCCCTGTCAGCCAATCCGGATCTCTAAAGGGGATCACATGACACCGTCAAACATGTCTTGAGCACTTCCTGCCTCTAGCTGGCCAATAGGATCCACTGAGGGTGTCAGATTTGCATATAAGGTACATTGGGGGCGCTTGAGTGGGGCACTGACTTTATGGGGGGGTTCTTTAGTTAAAGTAGTATAAGGGCTCTGCTAGGAGCATAAGGTGCCCTTTAAAGGGGTTGTCATGATTGGAAAAACTTCATCTAAAATTTGCGCCACAACTGTTGACAGGTTGTGTGTGGTATTGCAGCTCAGCTCCATTGATGTACATGATTCTGGAGACAGGTGTGGCACAGTTTTTGGAAAAAGCAGACATTTTTTTCTAATCCTGAACAACCCCTTTAAGGGGGGGGGGGTGATTGTGAACGCTTCTGACCATAAATTATGACCAGTGACCACTCGCCCAATGCACTGAGCCAGGGGGCTGATGAGACACTCCCAAATACTGGGGGCTCTTGTACACCATATAAAGGGGTCCTAACAATAGATATCCTTTAAGAAACAAAATAGATTATCAAATAAACATCAAAAGTGTCAGTTGTATTTGTAAAGCTGCCCCAAAGTGACCGGAAAGTTCTAGGAATTTAGCAGATTTTGGGGGATATTCTCTTTAGAGATGAGTTCTGCTGGTTTTCTCCGGCAGTGATTGCCCGGATTTGGGATGGGCGCTCCTGCTGCCGCCTCCCTCCTGCTCTAATATCTTTTTAATGAATTGCTGTGTTTACAGATTTTTGCCCTGGGGTCTGGATTTCTCCAGCAGATGTTTGGGGAGGGGGGAAGCCCCATCATCCTTCATGGAGTGAGGATATTAGAGACTTTTTAGTGGAGTTCAAAGGGAAGTGTGAGGAATCCATCTTCACTAAAACCGTATTTACTGGATGGAACAATAGAAGCTTCTGACCACAGCTTCCCGGATGGGCAGACTCGGCCTCACAGGGTGCAGGAACCATCACACCCAATACGTGTCAGTGTCATGTATCGTCCTCTTCATTTAGATTGATAGACATATAGAGGAACTCAGTCTGATAGACAGATAGATAATAAACAAAAAACAGGCAGCACTCCGCAAGGAACATGAAAAAGCGAGAGTACAGCTGTATGGAGCAATAAACTACCCTCACTTTTATTTCCATGTTACTATGAAGTGCTGCCTGTTTTTTTCTTATTATTTATTGGGATAGAGCCAATTCCCTGAGGTGAGCGCCCTGTTATATATTGGTGCATTCTTGTTTTGTGGATATATAGATAGATAGATAGATAGATAGATATGAGATAGATAGATAGATAGATAGATAGATAGATAGATAGATAGATAGATAGATAGATAGATAGATAGATATAGATATGAGATAGATAGATAGATAGATATTAGATATGAGATAGATAGATATGAGATAGATAGATATGAGATAGATATGAGATAGATAGATGAGATAGATAGATATGAGATAGATAGAATATGAGATAGATAGATATGAGATAGATAGATAGATAGATATGAGATAGATAGATATGAGATAGATAGATAGATAGATAGATAGATAGATAGATATGAGATAGATAGATATGAGATAGATAGATAGATATGATATAGATAGATATGAGATAGATAGATAGATAGATATGAGAGATATGAGATAGATAGATAGATAGATAGATAGATATGAGATAGATAGATAGATAGATAGATAGAGAGAGAGATAGATAGAGATAGATAGATAGATAGATAGATAGATAGATATGAGATAGATAGATATGAGATAGATAAATATGAGATAGATAGATATGAGATAGATAGATAGATATGAGATAGATAGATAGATAGATAGATATGAGATAGATAGATAATATGAGAGATAGATAGATATGAGATGAGATAGATAGATAGATAGATAGATAGATATAGATAGATAGATATATATGGAGATAGATATGAGTAGATATATAGATAGATAGATAGATATGAGATAGATAGATATAGAGATATATAGATAGATAGATAGATAGATAGATAGATAGATAGATAGATAGATAGATAGATAGATAGATATGAGATAGATAGATATGAGATAGATAGATAGATATGAGATAGATAGATATGAGTAGATAGATAGATAGATATAGAGAGATATGAGATAGATAGATAGATAGATATGAGATAGATAAATAGATAGATAGATAAATATGAGATAGATAGTAATATGAGATAGATAGATATGGAGATAGATAGATAGATATGAGATAGATAGATAGATAGATAGATAGATAGATAGATAGATAGATAAATATGAGATAGATAGATAGATAGATAGTAGATAGATAGATATGAGATAGATAGATAGATAGATAGATAGATAGATAGATATATGAGATAGATAGATAGATAGATAGATATGAGATAGATAGATATAGTAGATAGATAGATAGATAGATAGATATAGAGATAGATAGATAGATAGATAGATATGAGATAGATAGATAGATAGATATGGATAGATAGATAGATATGAGATAGATAGATATGAGATAGATAGATAAGATAGATATGAGATAGATAGATATGAGATAGATAGATAGATATGAGATAGATAGATATGAGATAGATAGATATGAGATAGATAGATGATGAGATAGATAGATAGATAGATAGATAGATATGAGATAGATAGATATGAGATAGATAGATAGATAGATATGAGAGATAGATGATGAGATAGATAGATATGAGAGATAGATATAGATAGATAGATAGATAGATAGATAGATAACGGCATCCACTATAAATCACTTCTCTGTCCTCATCCAGGGAGTTAAAAGGCAGAGAGAAGAGAAAGTTTAGAAAGTTCTCCCCTGTCTGTACCTGCCCGGGGCAGCCTCTCTTCCAGAATGGCCTCTTTGTGTCGCCCTTTTCTCAGTCTTTTCACTGACAGCAATAAATGTTTAACCATAATACATATAAATCAGTCTAAAGGCCGCTCAGATCCTATTCATGGGGCCCAGAGCTGAGGGGGGCCTCCTCCATGCTAAGAAGCAGCTGTAGAGCACTAATCTCCTTTCTTGCAGTGTCATTCACACTCTGCTCCATGCTCTGCTGCCGGAGCTGTCCTCTGACCATCCCCTCCATGAAGGCCCCAGCCCTGGGTGTCACATTGGCCCCGCAGATTGATGTGCTGACAATCCTGCGGGCGCTGCAGATAGAGACGTATTCTGCAGAGGAGGAGGAGGGGGAGCCACCAATCACACCGCCATTTACTCCTGCACCATCAACCCTGCAAAAGAGACTTAACAGGGGGAAGAATGGACTGTGAGCAGAGAAAGGACTCACCCTATTCACCCAGCCGGCCAGAGACACCCCATACACCCGCAACAATGGCCCAATAGAGTCACTGGCTCAATTAATGGTCATGAATATTTAAAGTGCTCACAAAACTGGATGGTGGGGGGCAATGGCTGGGCTTTATGGGGAATTATCTAGAAGCTATTGGATATTTATATCAACCCATAGATACATCATTAACCATGGGGGGGGCAACATATCATACACTGCCAAAAATATTACTGCAACCCAGCTCTATCAGCCATATCTATCTATCATCTATCTATCTATCTATCTATCTATCTCATCTATCTATCTATCTATCTATCTATCTCATCTTCTTCTATCTATCTATCTATGTATCTATCTCATATCTATCTATCTATCTATCTATCTATCTCTATCTATCTATCTCATATCTATCTATCTATCTCATATCTATCTATCTATCTATCTCATATCTATCTATCTATCTATCTATCTAATATCTATCTATCTATGTATCTATCTCATATCTATCTATCTATCTATCTATCTCATATCTATCTATCTATCTATCTCATATCTATCTATCTATCTCATATCTATCTATCTCTATCTATCTGTCTCTATCTATCTATCTATCTATCTATCTCATTATCTATCTATCTATCTATCTATCTATCACTATCTATCTCATTATCTTCTATCTATCTCATATCTATCTATCTATCTATCTCATATCTATCTATCTATCTCTATCTATCTATCTATCTATCTCATATCATATCTATCTATCTATCTATCTATCTCATATCTATCTATCTATCTATCTATCTCATATCTATCTATCTATCTATCTATCTATCTATATCAATCTATCTATCTATCTATCTATCTCATATCTATCTATCTCTATATCTATCTATCTATCTATCTCATATCTATCTATCTATCTATCTCATATCTATCTATCTATCTATCTCTATCTATCTCCTATCTATCTACTCATATCTATCTATCTATCTATCTATCTATCCATCTCTATCTATCTATCTATCTATCTATCTATCTATCTATCTATCTCATATCTCTCTATCTATCTATCTATCATATCTATCTATCTATCTATCTATCTATCTATCTATCTATCTATCTATCTATCTATCTATCTATCTATCTATCTATCTATCTATCTATCTATCTATCTATCTATCTATCTATCTATCTATCTATCTATCTATCTATCTATCTATCTATCTATCTATCTATATATCTCATATCTATCTATCTACTCTATCTATCTATCTATCTATCTATCTATCTATCTATCTATCTATCTATCTATCTATCTATCATATCTATCTATCTATCTATCTATCTATCTATCTCTTCATATCTATCTATCTATCTATCTATCTCATATCTATCTCATATCTATCTCATATCTATCTCATCCTATCTATCTCATATCTGTCTATGTGTCACATATCTATTTATTTATCTATCTTATAACTATATACATATATGTTTCATATCTATCTAATAATTATCTTATATCTATATGTTTATCTATGTATTTATCATCTATCTAATACCTATTTATCTCTTATCTATCTGTCTGTCCTTTCTATCTAACACAAAAATACAGCAGCACTCTATATATCTAGATGTATTTCATATATATCTGTCTTTCTATCTATCTCAAGTCTATAAATTATTTAATATGTATCTATATCTTTTCTATTTAGCTTTCATCTATGTATGTTATATATATATATATATATATATATATATATATATATGTATCGATTTCTAAACTTCTATAAATCTATCTTCTATCCATGTGACTACCTAATATCTATCTATCTATCTATGAATTACCGGGAGCCTTGCTATGTATTTGCAGTTTTCTCTCCTGTATTCTCGATAAATGCAACAAATTCATTTCTTAGATTTCTCTCCATTTCTCAGTTTCTGCTTCAGTCTCTGGGAATCTTCTTGTGTTCTCAGTTGCCGCTCCGGTAATTGCCCAGGTATGGGGCGGATTTTCTGCCTCCTCTGGGGGGATTCGGTCATTTGCTGTGAATTTGGTTTGATTCGATTCCTTCGGAACGAACCTCAGTCCGTGAGATGGAGATGATGGAGGGCGAGGTGGCGGAGACCGAGATTACCCGGCGCGGATTATCTAGATATTTCTCTTCCTCCAAAACAATAATTAGCAAATGTGACGCGTCCCCGGGTTATGAGGGAGGGGAGGGGGTCGCAAATCATTTCTGGGAATTGTGTCTTCAGTTTTATCAAGATAAGGAGAAAGACAGAAACTTAGAAATTGCGGTCCTATCGCACCAGATACGATGTGTGTGCACGGGTGTCTGTATACTGCATCCAAATATCTGTACGAGACATGTAAAGGTAGCAGAGGAAGGAAGGAAAAGACATACATAAGTAAGGAAGAAATGATGGAAGAACAAAGGAAGAAAAAGAGAAAAACGAAAGGAAGAAAAAGAGAGAAAGAAAGAAAGAAAGAAAGAAAGAAAGAAAGAAAGAAAGAAAGAAAGAAAGAAAGAGAAAAAACAAGTAAAGAAAAGTAGAAGCTAAGAAGGAAGGAAAGACAGAGGGAAAAGAGAGAGACTGGAGGAAGGAAGGAAAAGATCGAATAAGGAAAGGATGAAAAGAAATAAGTAGAAGGAAAAATGGAAAGGAAGAGAGAAGAAAAGAACAAACAAGTAAAGAAAGGTAGAAACGAAGAAGGAAGGTGAGAGGAGGAAAAAAGAAGGAAAAGAGAGAGAGACTGGAGGAAGGAAGAGATCGGAAAGAGAAGAAAAAGGAAAGCAAGGAACGAATGAGGAAAGAAGTAGAAGGAAGCCTGTGAGATGTGAGGCCTTGTGTCGTGTCCAGTCACCTGCACCCCCTTCAGTTTGGGGGCTCCTGTGCGGGGCTGTCTCTCCCTCCTCCCCTCTTTCTGTGGCAGTCTCTCAGGGGAGGAGGGGGCTCTCTCTCTCTGTCTCTCTCAGTCTCTTCTCCTGTAGAATAAGTCTGTCTTAGCCGCACGTCAGGGAGGTCATTAATAACCAATTAGGAGGGTCATTCAGGCCCATATAAAGAGGGAAGGGCTGCTGCAAGGAGGATTGTGCCACAGTCTGCTGCTTGGAGGAGGCTGCTCAGGGGGTGACTCCACAGTCCTACTGTACTACTACCACCAGCAGCTGCCCCAGCACACCCATGATGGGCTCAGTGCTCCCCGCAGAAGCCTTGGTGCTGAAGAGTGGTCTGAAGCAGCAGGGACTGTCCCTGGCAGAGATGATCACCTCGGACATCCTGCACAGCTTCCTCTATGGCCGCTGGAGGAACGTCCTGGGGGAGCAACTGTTTGAGGAGAAGAGCAACCACAGCAGCCCCAAGACTGCCTTCACAGCGGAGGTGCTGGCACAGTCCTTCTCCGGAGGTAAGTGGCCCCATGGTGGCAGCTGCAGCAGCCCTCACACCCCTCACCTGCAGCAGCCCTCACCTGCACTCCTGGCTAAGGCTTTGAAACATTTGTTGCAATTTTTTGAATTTGTTATTTTGAATTATTTTTAAAAAAAATATTTGTAGTTTCCTTTATTTCTTTTTTTAAACAGTTTTTGTCAGTTGAGGGAAATGATGATGAGGATGGTTATAGTGATGATAGAGGTTATAGTGGTGGTGATGATGATGATGGTGGTGATAGTGATGATGAGGATGGTGGTGGTGATAGTGATGAGGATGATGATGGTGATAGTGATGATGAGGATGATGATGGTGGTGATAGTGATGAGGATGGTGATGGTGATAGTGATGAGGATGATGGTGGTGATAGTGATGAGGATGGTGATGGTGATAGTGATGAGGATGATGGTGGTGATAGTGATAGTGATGAGGATGATGATAGTGATAGTGATGAGGATGATGGTGGTGATAGTGCTGAGGATGATGGTGGTGATAGTGCTGATGAGGATGATGATAGTGATAGTGATGAGGATGATGGTGGTGATAGTGATGAGGATGATGGTGGTGATAGTGCTGATGATGATGAGGATGATGGTGATAGTGATGAGGATGATGATAGTGATGAGGATGATGGTGATAGTGATGAGGATGATGGTGGTTATAGTGATAGTGATGAGGATGATGATGGTGATAGTGATGAGGATGATGGTGGTGATAGTGCTGATGAGGATGGTGATGGTGATAGTGATGAGGATGATGATAGTGATGAGGATGATGGTGGTGATAGTGATGATGATGATGGTGGTAGTGGTTATAGTGATAGTGATGAGGATGATGGTGGTGATAGTGATGATGATGATGGTGGTGGTGGTGGTGGTGAGGGTGGTGGTGGTGGTGTGTGGGTGTGGTGTGATAGTGGTTATAGTGATAGTGATGAGGATGATGATGGTGATAGTGATGAGGATGGTTTATTCTCTGGCTCTGGTTCCCATCACATCCCCGCTTCCCTCCCCTGACTTTCCCGCATGTAATAGAGTCAGACTGGGGCAGAAAAGCTTTTACATTCATTTAGTTAACTTGAGTTTGACCTGAGAAAAAGTTTCCACTTAAACCAACTTAAAAAGAATCCCGGGAAGAAAAAAGTCTCCTATTCTTTGAGATGTCTCAGGTCCTTAGTCGCCATTCTTCGGTCGCTGCCCCATCCAGCTCGCTTGTCCTGGCATCCGTGAAGGGGGGATTATGACTCCCATTATCCTCTCTGTTCCTTTCCTAATTGACCATGAAGACTAATTCCCTCCGCATTCACTGGATGTCAAGCAGCTAATCTCCCCATTTTGTTGGTGGAATTCCTCCAGCTTTGGAGCAAGTCCTCACTACATGATGCTGCGATGTTTCTGCGACACTTTCCATACAGACTAATGAATTTAGAATGAGTCATTTCTTTCTTGTTGGGTTTCATGAATGCCCATCACTTTACCAGTGTGACAAATTGCTGGACGGGGAGATGGGGGACACTATTTAACCTCTGTCTACGCAACAAATAGCCTCAATCTCCCCCATTGTCGCAGGTTCCGTGTTAAATAAAATCCCTTCGGTCCCATTCCCTTGCGCCTTTTTCTCAGAAGTTTTTGTTTGCTGCTTCTTCTCTCCAGTGTCGCAGACTTCGCTCCTGACAGGGAGATGTCGCAGCGGTTCGGGCTGCGCCACAGTAGCGACTATTTCGTTTATTTCGTTGCCGCTTGTTACACATTTGCGAATTTCAGGAAGTTACAAAGTGTCCTAATTCGGTGAGATGTATAGAGGGGCGATTTGTCTGGATTTTTGGTTTCCTTACAGAATATTTCGATTTCTTGATACGAAAAAAACTTGTTGCAAATGTCGGAGCCTGAAAACCCCCCACAAATGTCCCGTGAAATCCCCAAAAAATCGCTGGAAAGGGATTAAATTAATGAGATTAAACCTGTTTATTGTCAATCATTGAGATTAGAGGGATCTGTGGTCGGGTTGGTAATCTGCCGCACAATTGTAGGGAGAGCTACAGAAATCCTGCGACATTTGTAACATTGTTCTAATGTAATCGAAACGATTTAGATGCTAAACGATAAATTGTATTTGGGGCTGATGGTGAAGATTTGGCTATTCTGGCTCGGCAGGTGTCGGGGTGCACTGGGGATTTGTTACACCCTAGATATGGGGGTGCAAGGTTTGTCGGTAACAAGACGCACAATGTGAGGCATGTCTGATTGTGGCAGCAGCGGTCCTGGGGTCTAGACATGCAGAGCTCTCATCTCTCAGGGTGTTTTGCTGCAGAGCAACTTCCAGCGCATCAGCTGATCCCGGCTGTGGAAAGTTCTCCTGACATTTTGCCTTTTTCTCCGCAGAAGTCCAGAAGTTGTCCAGCCTGGTCCTGCCCACAGAGGTCATCATCGCCCAGAGCTCCATCCCCGGGGAAGGCTTAGGGATCTTCTCCAAGACCTGGATCAAAGCCGGGACAGAGATGGGGCCCTTCACCGGCAGAGTCATCTCCCCCGAGCATGTGGACCTGTGCAAGAACAACAACCTCATGTGGGAGGTGAGCAAGGAGTGCACCTACCGGGGTCTGCAGAGTAAGGAGTGCACCTACCGGGGGTCTGCAGAGTGGGGGAGTGCACCTACCGGGGGTCTGCAGAGTGGGGATGCACCTACCCGGGGTCTGCAGAGTAAGGAGTGCACCTACCGGGGGTCTGCAGAGTGGGGAGTGCACCTACCGGGGGTCTGCAGAGTGGGGAGTGCACCTACCGGGGGTCTGCAGAGTGGGGATGCACCTACCCGGGGTCTGCAGAGTGGGGAGGTGCACTACCGGGGGTCTGCAGAGTAAGGAGTGCACCTACCGGGGGTCTGCAGAGTAAGGAGTGCACCTACCGGGGGTCTGCAGAGTGGGGAGTGCACCTACCGGGGGTCTGCAGAGTGGGGAGTGCACCTACTGGGGGTCTGCAGAGCAAGGAGTGCACCTACCGGGGTCTGTAGAGTGGGGAGCCCCCCCCCGTGCACCTACCGGGGTCTGCAGAGTAAGGAGTGCACCTATCCGGGGGTCTGCAGAGTGGGGAGTGCACCTACCGGGGGTCTGCAGAGTGGGGAGTGCACCTACCGGGGGTCTGCAGAGTGGGGAGTGCACCTACCGGGGGTCTGCAGAGTGGGGAGTGCACCTACCCAGGGTCTGCAGAGCAAGGAGTGCACCGACCAGGGGTCTGCAGAGTAAGGAGTGCACCTACCAGGGGTCTGCAGAGTGGAGAGTGCACCTACCGGGGGTCTGCAGAGTGGGGAGTGCACCTACCGGGGGTCTGCAGAGTGGGGAGTGCACCTACCGGGGGTCTGCAGAGTGGGGAGTGCACCTACCGGGGTCAGCAGAGCAAGGGAGTGCACCGACCAGGGGTCTGCAGAGTAAGGTGTGCATCTACCAGGGGTCTGCAGAGTGGGGAGGGAGGGGGGGCCTACCGGGGCTCTGCAGAGTGGGGAGTGCACCTACCGGGGGTCTGCAGAGTGGGGAGTGCACCTACCGGGGGTCTGCAGAGTGGGGGAGTGCACCTACCGGGGGTCTGCAGAGTGGGGAGTGCACCTACCGGGGGTCTGCAGAGTGGGGAGTGCACCTACCGGGGTCAGCAGAGCAAGGAGTGCACCGACCAGGGGTCTGCAGAGTAAGGTGTGCATCTACCAGGGGTCTGCAGAGTGGGGAGTGCACCTACCGGGGGTCTGCAGAGTGGGGAGTGCACCTACCAGGGGTCTGCAGAGTGGGGAGTGCACCAACCGGGGTCTGCAGAGCAAGGAGTACACCTACCAGGGTCTGCAGAGTAGGGAGTGCACCTATCCGGGGG
Organism: Leptodactylus fallax; assembly: GCA_947044405.1. Taxonomy (NCBI): domain Eukaryota; kingdom Metazoa; phylum Chordata; class Amphibia; order Anura; family Leptodactylidae; genus Leptodactylus; species Leptodactylus fallax. Next base: position 256,898 of record CAMRHE010001015.1, read on the forward strand.
TCTGCAGAGTGGGGAGTGCACCTACCGGGGGTCTGCAGAGTGGGGGAGTGCACCTACCGGGGGTCTGCAGAGTGGGGAGTGCACCTACCGTGGGTGTGCAGAGTGGGGAGTGCACCTACCGGGGTCAGCAGAGCAAGGAGTGCACCGACCAGGGGTCTGCAGAGTAAGGCGTGCATCTACCAGGGGTCTGCAGAGTGGAGAGTGCACCTACCGAGGTCTTCAGAGTGGGGAGTGCACCTACCAGGGGTCTGCAGAGTGGGGAGTGCACCTACCGGGGTCTGCAGAGCAAGGAGTGCACCTACCGGGGTCTGCAGAGTAAGGAGTGCACCTACCAGGGGTCTGCAGAGTAAGGAGTGCACCTACCGGGGTCTGCAGCGTAAGGAGTGCACCTACCGGGGGTCTGCAGAGTAAGGAGTGCACCTACCGGGGGTCTGCAGAGTAAGGAGTGCACCTACCGGGGGTCTGCAGAGTAGGGAGTGCACCTATCCGGGGCTCTGCAGAGTGGGGAGTGCACCTACCGGGGCTCTGCAGAGTGGGGATGCACCTACTGGGGGTCTGCAGGGTGGGGATGCACCTACTGGGGGTCTGCAGGGTGGGATGCACCTACTGAGGCTCTGCAGAGTGGGGAGTGCACCTACCAGGGCTCTGCAGAGTGGGGATGCACCTACCAGGGTCTGCAGGGTGGGGATGCACCTACCGGGCTCTGCTGAATGGGGATGCACTTGCCTGGAGGTCTGCAAAGCTAGATAGATAGATAGATAGATAGATAGATAGATAGATATGAGATAGATAGATATGAGATAGATAGATAGATATGAGAGATATGAGATAGATAGATAGATAGATAGATAGATAGATATGAGATAGATAGATAGATATGAGAGATATGAGATAGATAGATAGATATGAGATAGATAGATATGAGATAGATATGAGATAGATATGAGATAGATAGATATGAGATAGATATGAGATAGATAGATATGAGATAGATAGATAGATAGATAGATAGATAGGAGATAGATAGATAGATAGAGATAGATAGATAGATAGATATGAGATAGATATGAGATAGATATGAGTAGATAGATAGATATGAGATAGATATGAGATAGATAGATAGATAGATATGAGATAGATAGAGATAGATAGATATGAGATAGATAGATAGATATGAGATAGATATGGGATAGATAGATAGATAGATATGAGATAGATAGATAGATAGATATGAGATAGATATGAGATAGATAGATATGAGATAGATAGATATGAGATAGATATGGGATAGATATGAGATAGATAGATAGATATGAGATAGATATGGGATAGATAGATAGATAGATATGAGATAGATAGATATGAGTAGATAGATAGATAGATAGATAGATATGAGATAGATATGGGATAGATAGATATGAGATAGATAGATAGATTAGATAGATAGATAGATATGAGATAGATAGATAGATAGATAGATATGAGATAGATGAGATAGATAGATAGATAGATAGATAGATATGAGATAGATAGATAGATAGATATGAGATAGATATGAGATAGATAGATAGATAGATATGAGATAGATATTAGATATATAGATAGATATGAGGTAGATATGGGATAGATAGATATGAGATAGATGAAAGCAAAACAGAAAGACAGATATGATGTAGATATTTCTATGTATCAGGCCTTTTATTCTATCACATTATTAACCATTTGTTGCTCCCTCCCAGGTCTTCAATGAGGACAGCACGGTGCGTTACTTCATTGATGCCAGTCAGGAGGACCACCGCAGCTGGATGACGTACATCAAATGTGCCCGCAACGAGCAGGAGCAGAACCTGGAGGTGGTTCAGATTGGGAACAGCATCTTCTACAAGGCCATTGAGGTAATACACTCATCCTCTCCTGAGCGGGCTGAAGGGTTCTCTCTGCTCGCCATTGGGCAGTCATTTTAGGTGATATCTAGAACATTCCAGAATCCAGTCCACTTAGGTTGAATTTGGCCCTGTAATACATTGGGCCCAGTCTATTACCATGTGGGTCATACTAGGCCATGTATGGAAAGTTCTAGAATATTGATGTTGACTCTATAACATGTAGGGTTCACTCTAAGTGTTCGGCTAAGATCTGGAACATTCTGTGTGTCGTGGCCTGTCACCCCACCTCTAGGGCTGGTAATGGCCTCCGCTGATGGCTATGTACACAGTCCTCAGCTCTAACAATAGGATGTGCTGGTATTTCCGTGGCACAGCGGGAAGGGCGACTCTTCTCTTCTAACAGGAAAAAATCAATTTGGCGTCTAACAAATGGCAGGTTACGGTGAAGTGCGGCGAGCTAAGCGATGTTTACAGACGTCTCCTCCATACGAGCCTTGAGTGCGGCCGTGTCTATAAACATCACTTACCTAATAGAAGCTTCCGAGCACCCCGCCATTTCTGGATTTGCTTTTGACACTTGATGTCATTTTTCTGTTTTTTGTGAGGGGGGAGGGGTCGGCTGTACCGCGGCACTTCTATATGTCACGTAATCTGCTATACAAAGGACTGGAGCTGGGATCATAGACCCCTAAACGTGGCGCAGCCCGTGCTCTACATCCCGCTATGTCAGGCTCAAGGTCACCGCTCTGCCACATTGTTTGGAAGCCGACGTACGACACCACACAGACACCCGGCGCGCTGCGCTCCCCATTCATCCCCATCTCCCTGCTTTATTATTTTAATTGGAGCTTGTTAATAACCCCCTATTCACCAAGTGTCCTTGGTAACCAAGGAGCCCAACACCGGGAGTCAAAGGAGACACCAGGCGGCACACACCGGAGCAAACTCCAGGCAGATGTGACACCGGCAGGAGAGAGATCTGGGCGATAGAGGAGGCACTGACTGAGGATACTGCCTCTACTGCCACCGCCACTAGGGGGGGGTCAACACAGGGCTAGATAGCAGCAATCTTCTCTCTGGCAAGAGATCAACCCAATACTGTCCAACTATTAACCTAACAGAGCAATAAAAACTATCGCTCTCTGTTATCAACCAGTTAGAATGATCTAGATAGACCGATAAATATATAGATATGAGACAGACAGATAGATAGATATGAGATAGATAGATATGAGATAGATAGATGAGATAGATAGATAGATAGATAGATAGATAGATAGATATGAGATAGATAGATAGATGTGAGATAGATAGATATGAGATAGATAGATAGATAGATAGATAGGAGATAGATAGATAGATATGAGATAGATAGATAGATAGATAGATAGATAGATAGATAGATATGAGATAGATATGAGATAGATAGATAGATAGATATGAGATAGAGATGAGATAGATAGATAGATAGATATGAGATAGATAGATAGATAGAGATAGATAGATAGATAGATAGATAGGAGATAGATAGATAGATATGAGATAGATAGATAGATAGATAGATAGATATGAGATAGATAGATAGATAGATAGATGGAGATAGATAGATAGATAAGATAGATAGATAGATAGATAGATAGATATGAGATAGATATGAGATAGATAGATAGATATGAGATAGAGATGAGATAGTAGATAGATAGATATGAGTAGATAGATAGATAGATAGATAGATAGATAGATAGATATGAGATAGATAGATATGTAGATAGATAGATAGATGGAGATAGATAGATAGATAGATAGATAGATAGATATGAGTAGATAGATATATATGAGATAGATAGATATGAGCTAGATAGATATGAGATAGATAGATAGATAGATAGATAGAGTAGATAGATAGATAGATAGATAGATAGATATGAGATAGATAGATAGAGTAGATAGATAGATATAAGATAGATAGATGATATGAGATAGATATGAGATAGATAGAGATAGATAGATATGAGATAGATAGATAGATATGAGATAGATAGATATGAGATAGATAGATATGAGATAGATAGATAGATAGATAGATAGATAGATAGATAGGAGATAGATAGATAGATATGAGATAGAATGAGATAGATAGATATGAGATAGATAGATATGAGATAGATAGATAGATAGATAGAGATAGATAGATAGATAGATAGATAGTAGATAGATAGATATGAGATAGTAGATATGAGATAGATAGATAGATATTAGATAGATATGAGATAGATAGATAGATAGATATGAGATAGATAGATATGAGTAGATAGATAGATATGAGATAGATAGATAGATAGATAGTATGAGATAGATATGAGATAGATATGAGATAGATATGAGATAGATAGATAGATAGATAGATAAGAGATAGATAGATATGAGATAGATATGACTGAGATAGATATGAGATAGATAGATAGATATGAGATAGATATGAGATAGATAGATATGAGATAGATAGATATGAGATAGATAGATATGAGATAGATAGATAGATATGAGATAGATAGATAGATATGAGATAGATAGATAGATAGTATGAGATAGATAGATAGATAGATAAGATAGATAGATATGAGATAGATAGATATGAGATAGATAGATATGAGATAGATAGATATGAGATAGATAGATATGAGATAGATAGATATGAGTAGATAGATAGATATGAGATAGATAGATATGAGATAGATAGATATGAGATAGATATGAGATAGATATGAGATAGATATGAGATAGATAGATAGATAGATAGATAAGAGATAGATAGATATGAGATAGTCTCTAGTCCTTGGGGTCTACCCTGCCCACTCCACATCTCGACCTCCCACATGTTATTTGTTGTTATGGGCGATTTCTTTGCTTTTCCATTGCTCCCACCTATCAATCTCCGATCTTTGTATTTGGGCAACATTAATTTATCTCTGTTTTATTTGCTGTTGCAATGCATGATGGGATATGTGTATGACCCTGCTGCAGTGATGGCCGCCGGTCGTTAACGTCCTTCTTTCTTTCCCCACAGACAATTCCACCGGACCAGGAGCTGCTGGTGTGGTACAGCAATTCTCAGAACACCTTTCTTGGTATCCCTGGTGTGCCCGGAATGGAGGAAGAGCAGAAGAAGAACAAACATGGTGAGCGGCGGGGTCACTGTAGGGTGGATGTGGATATAGACAGGGCCCTGGGTACAAATACAGAGGAGGTGCAGAGCGGCGGGGTTACAACAGGGCGGGCGAGGGTATAGACAGGGCCCAGGGTACAAATACAGAGGAGGTGCAGAGCGGTGGGGTCACAGCAGGGCGGGCGTGGGTATAGACAGGGCCCAGGGTACAAATACAGAGGAGGTGCAGAGCGGCGGGGTCACAGCAGGGCGGGCGGTGGGCCCAGGGTACAAATCAGGGGGGAGGGGGGGGGGACAGGGCGGGCCAGGGACAAAAAGAGGAGGGAGAGCGGCGGGGGAGGGTATAGCAGGGCCCAGGGTACAAATACAGAGGAGGTGCAGAGCGGTGGGGTCACAGCAGGGCGGGCGTGGGTATAGACAGGGCCCAGGGTACAAATACAGAGGAGGTGCAGAGCGGTGGGGTCACAGCAGGGCGGGGGAGGGTATAGACAGGGCCCAGGGTACAAATACAGAGGAGGTGCAGAGCGGTGGGGTCACAGCAGGGCGGGGGGAGGGTATAGACAGGGCCCAGGGTACAAATACTTTGGCAAGTAGTGGAATTTTACATGGCAGCTCCCCCTGCATTATCTTGTGCTGTCCAGCAGGAGGCAGGATCCAGATAAGTCAAGTTTTGTGTAGAATGAAGGGGAAATGGACTTGAAGGAAATAAAAAAAAATGACATTTCTTTTCTTTTTCCTCCTTTTTTTCCCCCCCCAGATGACTTTGGTGGCGTGGACTCCTCGGGGCCTGTACTGACCGGCCGCATGCGCTGTGTAATCTGCCATAGAGGCTTTAACTCCCGCAGCAACCTGCGCTCTCACATGAGGATCCACACCCTGGACAAACCCTTTGTGTGCCGATTCTGCAACCGCCGCTTCAGCCAGTCTTCCACCCTACGCAACCATGTCCGATTGCACACCGGGGAGCGCCCGTACAAATGCCAGGTCTGCCAGAGCGCCTACTCACAGCTGGCCGGCCTCCGCGCCCACCAGAAAAGCGCAAGGCACCGTCCGCCAAACAACTCCTTGCAGGCTCACTCCCCCACCCTGCCGGTGCCACACCCGGCCTCGCTGGCGCACCACATCCCCACCATGGTGTTGTGAAGAGAAATATTTAGAGACTTGAATTAGTATAAGTTACGGCCTTGGACTGTGGCGGATCCGCTCGCCATTTACCGTTTCTAATACTTTGGAATGTCTTCACAAAAGACATGATACAGGTTGCCTACACAGACTGCGGCAAAATTTAAAAAACATCAAAAAATTCCCTTCTGGAATTTTTTTTTGCATAATTTCTGCTTCCACATTCCAAGGCTCGTTGTATATAGTAATGTATAAAGAAATATCTATAAATCTCTATATAAATATCTATACATATCTATACATAGACAGCAAGTCCAGAGTCTATCTATGACTTCTAGTATATATATATATATATATATATATATATATATATATACAGCTCCACTGCAAGAAGAAGAAGGAGAAGGAGAAGAAGGATCCTCGAACATGTCACTTTATATCCTGTAAATATTCTATGTACAATCTTTGCTATTATTGGCTGATATTCTATGTATTATACCTGTAAGTAATTTGTACCTCGCTGTATCTATCATATATTCCCAATAAAAGAAAGAAATTTATTTTGTGAAATTAATTACTTCTAATTCTAAGTTTATTTCCTTTTCTTATTTTTATTTATTTTTTTCTTAAAACTAACTACAGTATCTCATATCTATCTATCTATCTATCTATCTATCTATCTATCTATCTCATATCTATCTATCTCATATCTATCTATCTATCTATCTCATATCTATCTATCTATCTATCTATCTCCTATCTATCTCATATCTATCTAATATCTATCATCTATCTATCTATCTATCTATCTATCTATCTCATATTTATCTATCTATCTATCTATCTCATATCTATCTATCTATCTATCTCCTATCTATCTATCTATCTATCTATCTATCTCATATTTATTTATCTATCTATCTATCTATCTCATATCTATCTATCTATCTATCTATCTATCTCATATCTAGCTATCTATCTCATCTATCTATCTATCTATCTATCTATCTCATATCTATCTATAAATCTATCTATCTATCTCATATCTATCTATCTCATATCTATCTATCTCATATTTATCTATCTATCTCATATCTATCTATCTATCTATCTATCTATCTCATATTTATCTATCTATCTATCTATCTCATATTTATCTATCTATCTATCTATCTCTATCTATCTATCTATCTATCTCATATCTCTCATATCTATCTATCTATCTATCTATCTATCTATCTCATATATATCTCATATCTATCTCATTTCTATCTATATCTAGGGAACTGGTTATTTCTTTAAATTTTTATTTAGATGTATAATTTTGGATTCAATATAAATTTATTAGGTAGCAAACTATGTAACGGTTTTCATTTCTATCTGTATCTACCTGGTTGTATTGTAGCCTAACTCTAATGTTTTGGCCCTAACACTTTACCTGGAATTAGAAAATTACATTGAATTTATAGTATATATATTTTTTTAACAACCCTTAAAAAACAAAACGGATCGTCCTCTGCCGTCTATAAATCACCCTCTATAAGGCTGCAAGGAATTCACTTTTGTATTTTCAAAGTGTAGAAAATTGATCTGTCGATAAGAAAACAAAGAAGCGATCACTCCCATCATAATCCTTATTTCTAATCAATCTCCAGCCGGCGCTGCGTGTTTTATTCTTTGGGGTGAGGATTAAATAACCTATTATAAAAAAAAAATATATATATAATATAATAATTTATAGAATATATAATACAAGATAAAAAATATATTAATAATTTATAGAATTTATAATAAGATAAAATATAATAATTTATAATATAAGATAAAAATATAATAATTTATAATATAAGATAAAACATATAATAATAATAATTTATATAATTTATAACATAAGATAAAAATATAATAATAATTTATAGAATTTATAACATAAGATAAAAATATAATAATAATGTATAGAATTTATAATATAAGGTAAAAAAATATAATGATAATAATTTATAGAATTTATAATATAAGATAAAAAAAATAGAAACTGATATTATAACAGAATTTTTTTTTCTAATAATACCTCATTTCCAAATAAAAGAACAATAGAAAAATAAATGTGTTAAATGACCCTATGGCCTATTGTCAGTGTTCTAGATGTCCTAGATATTATATCAGATCTATGTATTATTATTTAGCTATTTATTTTATTTAAAATTAAATGTTTTTGTTTTCAATTTGTACAAAAATAAAATATAAAGTAATAAAAAAAGAAATTAAAAAAACATAAGACATAAGTGCAGAGATCTGGGATGGAATTTTAGGTTTATATAATAATACTTAATAATAGAGGAAAAAATGATGAAAAACTCCAATAAAAATCCCAAATCTATCATGTGTCAAAAATAAAAAAAAGATTTCTTTAAAAAGAATTCTGAATGAATAAATAACTAGATTTAAGACGACGCTTAGAAAATCTGAAATTCCGTTTTAAAAAAAATAAAATGACAATGGCTAAAACGATGAAATTATAGAATTAAAAAATAAATCTGATTCTTAACAAAATATCTAAATATATAAAACAATTTATTGAAAAATAACAGGTTTCAAAAATGATGAAATGAGATCAGTAAAAGAAGAATAAGAACAATGTGAAATAACAAATGCGAGAATAAAATTCTTCTGTCTATTGTTTTAGCAGTATACTCTGACACGAGACGCAGCGCCTGTAAATCTACGGATAAAATACTCACAAACATGACAATTCCTAACTGTTCTTTCTATTTCTAGCCGCTCTATACCATACAAGGTGCTCGGCCATTATTCCCGTGTATCCTGCGTCAGACATCCGGCCGTCAATGTGCTGATTAATTTGCAGGTGGGAAGTGATAGTTGTGATATTTTATTAATTGGAAATGGTAATTTTGATAATGTGTATTCTGAGTGTTGTGTGACTCGCACGCTGATCTGGCGGTAGGGAAATGATACTTCTGCAGCATTTATCTTCCTTTTGTGATTTTCTTGTAAATCTCACAACAAAAAGACCAGTGCGCTCTGAGCACATGCCTGAAAGTCCTCACGTCTGGGTGGCGTTCCCTCCGTGCCGCATCCTCATGCACTTGACAATTGTTGGTATCCGGATACAATGGAATGTTTTCTGCGGTAACCTTGTTCCTTGTTGACCCGCTTTATGTCATCTACAATGCAGGATTTATGGTGGAGGATGCGGGCACAATGCGCAACATTTCTCTATTAGCTACAGTGCCGGGTTATGATTGCCCCATTGTTAACGCAAAATGGAGTTTCTAAACTACTTACTTGACCCGGCGTCCGAAGCGCACATTACCGGCTGCTCAATTAATGGAAATATCTTCACATCACACACAGAATCTTAATATTCAGGAAAACAGAGATTATTGTTTTCAGGTCCAAGGTCTTGAATAATTGCATCTATTATTATACGATAATGGAAATTACTAATATGTTCTATGTCAGAAATAATTATCAAATATCTAGATTAATCTCTCTTTATATCTCATATCTATCTATCTCATATCTATCTATCTCATATCTATCTATCTATCTATCTATCTATCTATCTATCTATCTATCTCATATCTATCTATCTATTTATCTATCTATCTATCTCATATCTATCTCATATTTATCTATCTATCTATCTCATATCTATCTATCTCATATTTATCTATCTATCTATGTCATATCTATCTATCTCATATCTATCTATCTATCTATCTATCTATCTATCTCATATCTATCTATCTATCTATATCATATCTATCTATCTATCTATCTATCTCATATCTATCTATCTATCTATCTATCTATCTATCTCATATCTATCTCATATCTATCTATCTACCTCATATTTATCTATCTATCTATCTCATATCTATCTATCTCATATTTATCTATCTATCTATCTATCTATCTCATATCTATCTATCTATCTATCTATCTATCTATCTATCTATCTATCTATCTATCCATCCTTCTGTAAAGCTATCTGTCTGATGCATGGTTATTTTTATGTCTCTATCTGTATGCTATATTCCAAAGTTCTGTCTATTGTTCTCACTCTTTAACTATCTCATAATTACCAATAATCTATTTGACAAATATTTATCATGTTCATATCTATCTATCTAGCTATTTATTATTTATTTTGCTTATTTATATAGCGGCATCATGTTCCACAGCACTATACATATATTGTCATGACATATCTATCTAATCTATTTATCTATCTCGCATCTATCTATCTATCTATCTAATCTATTTATCTATCTCATATCTATCTATCTATCTCATATCTATCTATCTATCTCATATCTATCTATCTCATATCTATCTATCTCATATCTATCTATCTATCTATCTATCTATCTATCTATCTCTATCTATCTCATATCTATCTCATATCTATCTATCTATCTCATATCTATCTATCTATCTATCTCATATCTATCTATCTATCTCATCTATCTATCTATCTATCTATCTCATATCTATCTATCTATCTCATATCTATCTATCTATCTCATATCTATCTATCTATCTATCTATCACATATCTATCTATCTCATATCTATCTATCTCATATCTATCTCATATCTATCTATCTATCTATCTATCTATCTATCTATCTACCTATCTATCTCATATCATATCTATCTATCTCATATCTATCTATCTCCTATCTATCTATCTATATATCTATCTATCTCATATCTATCTATCTCATCTATCTATCTATCTATCCCATATCTATCTATCTATCTCCTATCTATCTATCTATCTATCTATCTATCTATCTATCTATCTATCTATCTATCTATCTATCTATCTATCTCCTATCTATCTATCTATCTATCTATCTATCTCATATCTATCTATCTCATATCTATCTATCTATCCCATATCTATCTATCTCCCTTCTATCTATCTATCTATCTATCTATCTATCTATCTATCTCTCTATCTATCTATCTATCTCTCTATCTATCTATCTATCTATCTATCATCTATCTATCTCATCTATCTATCTATCCCATATCTATCTCATATCTATCTATCTATCTATCTATCTATCTACCTATCTATCTACCTATCCCATATCTATCTCCTATCTATCTATCTATCTATCTATCTATCTATCTATCTATCTATCTATCTATCTATCTTTCTATCTAATCTCATAAACTACCCAGCTCTTGATCTATTGATTTCTCCCGTCATTACCTCTCTACACGATTTGTTCTTTCCGCCGCGTTGTACTCAGTTCTGTACTATTAACGTCGGCGAGGAATTACGGGTTATTGGAAAAATGACAAATGCAAACAAAAGCAGCCTCATCTTATCCGCAGAAGCGGGAACCTTTCAGAACTTGACGTCGTCATTAAAGGGACAGGAGCGTTGATGAAGTGTCAGGCAATGAGCGGGGGGAGGGGACCTGTCACCTATTTGTCTGTGTGACGTTGACCTCTGAGCGTCGCGAGGTGACACGGCGCGAGTGAGATGAGGCGCGGGCGCGTCCCTGAGCGGAGGCCTGACTGTAAGCACCTATTACTGGCAATGAATAGACGCCTGTGTCAGGCATTAGAATGGGCTTGTTGGCTGACAGCGCTTCTCGTATCCTCGTGTCTCGCACAGCGGGGCGCCGCGATGAAATGTTTCAAAATACAGGTACAACAACAACCATGAAAAGGCAGCCGAGAAAACACGAAACCCAGCGCTGAAAGCCTCGCTCACCGTGACAACGCCGCCCGCCGCATTCAGGGAAATAATATTATGAAATTATAACGCTCTCCCGTATAACGCGGCGGCAGAAAGAGAACGCCATATCGTACAGTCTGTAAATGGCTCCTTTATGTGGTGAATGTGAAAGAAATGACAGAAAGATCTAGAGACGGGAAAATCACCGAAGGATACAAAACAGTCACAATGTGAACAGGATTATAAAGTAACCTGAAAGAATTATCTAGAAATACAGAAAAATACACATAAGAAGGGAAAACAGTAACAATACAAGAATATCATACCTGAAGAGAAAGGAAGGAGCACGCCCGAAAGTGGGCGACCTGGGGGCAGGAAATAAGTGCCCAAAAATCTCTCCATAGAAGACGGAATATAAAGAAAATGAATAGATACAAAGATTATTAGTAGTATAGTAGTTATATACTTGTACATAGGAGCAGTATTATAGTAGTTATATTCTTGTACATAGGAGCAGTATTATAGTAGTTATATTCTTGTACATAGGAGTAGTATTATAGTAGTTATATTCTTGTACATAGGGGGTAGTATTATAGTAGTTATATTCTTGTACATAGGGGGCAGTATTATAGTAGTTATATTCTTGTACATAGGAGGTAGTATTATAGGAGAATCTGTACATAGGGGGTAGTATTATAGTAGTTATATTCTTGTACATAGGAGTAGTATTATAGTAGTTATATTCTTGTACATAGGGGGCAGTATTATAGTAGTTATATTCTTGTACATAGGAGTAGTATTATAGTAGTTATATTCTTGTACATAGGGGGCAGTATTATAGTAGTTATATTCTTGTACATAGGAGGTAGTATTATAGTAGTTATATTCTTGTACATAGGGGGTAGTATTATAGTAGTTATATTCTTGTACATAGGAGTAGTATTATAGTAGTTATATTCTTGTACATAGGGGTCAGTATTATAGTAGTTATATTCTTGTACATAGGAGGTAGTATTATAGTAGTTATATTCTTGTACATAGGAGCAGTATTATAGTAGTTATATTCTTGTGCATAGGAGAGTATTATAGTAGTTATATTCTTGTACATAGGAGCAGTATTATAGTAGTTATATTCTTGTACATAGGGGCAGTATTATAGTAGTTATATTCTTGTACATAGGAGCAGTACTATAGTAGTTATATTCTTGTACATAGGAGGCAGTATTATAGTAGTTATATTCTTGTACATAGGAGGTAGTATTATAGTAGTTATATTCTTGTACATAGGAGCAGTATTATAGTAGTTATATTCTTGTACATAGGAGGTAGTATTATAGTAGTTATATTCTTGTACATAGGAGGCAGTATTATAGTAGTTATATTCTTGTACATAGGAGGCAGTATTATAGTAGTTATATTCTTGTACATAGGAGCAGTATTATAGTAGTTATATTCTTGTACATAGGAGGTAGTATTATAGTAGTTATATTCTTGTACATAGGGGGCAGTATTATAGTAGTTATATTCTTGTACATAGGAGCAGTATTATAGTAGTTATATTCTAGTACATAGGAGCAGTATTATAGTAGTTATATTCTTGTACATAGGAGGTAGTATTATATTAGTTATATTCTTGTACATAGGAGCAGTATTATAGTAGTTATATTCTTGTACATAGGAGCAGTATTATAGTAGTTATATTCTTGTACATAGGAGGTAGTATTATAGTAGTTATATTCTTGTACATAGGGGCAGTATTATAGTAGTTATATTCTTGTACATAGGAGCAGTATTATAGTAGTTATATTCTTGTACATAGGAGCAGTATTATAGTAGTTATATTTTTGTACATAGGAGGTAGTATTATAGTAGTTATATTCTTGTACATAGGGGCAGTATTATAGTAGTATATCCTTGTACATAGGGTCAGTATTATAGTAGTTATATTCTTGTACATAGGAGGAGTATTATAGTAGTTATATTCTTGTACATAGGAGCAGTATTATAGTAGTTATATTCTTGTACATAGTAGGCAGTATTATAGTAGTTATATTCTTGTACATAGGAGCAGTATTATAGTAGTTATATTCTTGTACATAGGAGGTAGTATTATAGTAGTTATAGTCTTGTACATAGGAGGTAGTATTATAGTAGTTATATTCTTGTACATAGGAGTAGTATTATAGTAGTTATATTCTTGTACATAGTAGGCAGTATTATAGTAGTTATATTCTTGTACATAGGAGCAGTATTATAGTAGTTATATTCTTGTACATAGGAGTAGTATTATAGTAGTTATATTCTTGTACATAGGAGTCAGTATTATAGTAGTTATATTCTTGTACATAGGAGGCAGTATTATAGTAGTTATATTCTTGTACATAGGAGCAGTATTATAGTAGTTATATTCTTGTACATAGGAGGTAGTATTATAGTAGTTATATTCTTGTACATAGGAGCAGTATTATAGTAGTTATATTCTTGTACATAGGAGCAGTATTATAGTAGTTATATTCTTGTACATAGGAGGTAGTATTATAGTAGTTATATTCTTGTACATAGGAGGTAGTATTATAGTAGTTATATTCTTGTACATAGGGGGTAGTATTATAGTAGTTATATTCTTGTACATAGGAGGCAGTATTATAGTAGTTATATTCTTGTACATAGGAGCAGTATTATAGTAGTTATATTCTTGTACATAGGAGCAGTATTATAGTAGTTATATTCTTGTACATAGGAGGTAGTATTATAGTAGTTATATTCTTGTACATAGGAGGAGTATTATAGTAGTTATATTCTTGTACATAGGAGGCAGTATTATAGTAGTTATATTCTTGTACATAGGAGTAGTATTATAGTAGTTATATTCTTGTACATAGGAGGCAGTATTATAGTAGTTATATTCTTGTACATAGGGGCAGTATTATAGTAGTTATATTCTTGTACATAGGAGCAGTATTATAGTAGTTATATTCTTGTACATAGGAGGTAGTATTATAGTAGTTATATTCTTGTACATAGGGGGCAGTATTATAGTAGTTATATTCTTGTACATAGGAATAGTATTATAGTAGTTATATTCTTGTACATAGGAGTAGTATTATAGTAGTTATATTCTTGTACATAGGAGCAGTATTATAGTAGTTATATTCTTGTACATAGGAGCAGTATTATAGTAGTTATATTCTTGTACATAGGAGGTAGTATTATAGTAGTTATATTCTTGTACATAGGAGGCAGTATTATAGTAGTTATATTCTTGTACATAGGAGGAGTATTATAGT